>CM033630.1:14350749-14647997 GCA_019453435.1 Rhinogobius similis
TAAACTTACAGTATGTATCTAGGTTTTGTTCTAATATCTTTTTGAAAACAAGGGGGAATTCCATGTTTGTTCGATTGTTTGTTTAAAATAACAACTGCCATACAATCAGTTTTATACTATACTAATGCTGCATTCACATAACACACAGAGTAGCAAACTTAAAGGTTGAATGGAGGATTTCTCGCCGATTTGAAAATCTGCGACTGTTTTTGAAAAAGCGCATGCGCAGGTTCCCCCTCCCTCCCGCCCCGTTTCTCCTGACTGAACGCCTAGCAAACCTCGTGAACGAGCACGTCCAGCAGCACTGCCCATGTGCATTTGTTTACAAGACGATTGGTGTCGCTTTCTCACGACAACCTCCGCGAAGAAGATTTAATAATACACTCCACACACAATAAGCTAAAAAAAGAGTCAGATAAACAGTTACCTGTCCAGCAGAAAGTTTGCAGCGGAGGCATCAGCCTGTTTTGTTCTTTCAATGCTCGCCAGCGCGTAAACGATTCCCCCAGAATAACACGCGTTTTGTTTCATTCCTCTGCAGACTTTCGTCTCTTCTGTGAAAGCTCGAAAACAGTCTTTCTCTTTCGTCCCTCAGCCATTTCGGTACTTCGTGGATGAAAGTTTAGACTTACAATGACGGAACGATCGCCGCTAACCTCCTGCTACATAAACACACTAGCATATCAACCACGCATGCGCGGCCAGGGGAGCGAGCGTTTCCCCTGGACGAGCCTGCGGGCGTGCACTATGCACTATGCACGCACAGAATGATTGACACCTGAGCGGACCAGTTATTTGTGCTACCCACGAGGAAATGAGATTCTGATTTGTTGCCCGAAATCCTCCATTCCACCTTTAACTAAACAAAACCACAACTTCTGGAAGAGGACCAAAACACCTTTACATCGGAACTAAACTGGGATCAACCACATCCCAACCACATGCCAGCACACACAAGGTGCTGTAAGAATTTAGAGCTACAGTGAGAAATACATACAATCAATCAATTTGTTTTTGTTATTTCTGTCACATCCCTCTGCACGATGGCAGAGCAGCTAGAGCATCTGCCTCTCAATAAGGAGTTCATGGGTTTGAATCCCGGGCCACCCCAACATCACACGACCTCTCTGGGTGGAGTCTGCATGTCCTCCTCGTGTTACCGTGGGTTCTCTCTGGCTTCCTCCCACCGTCCAAAGACATGACTGTGTTCAGGTTAACTGATAACTCTAAATTGCCCCGAGTGAATGAATGTGAGAGTCAATGGTTGTCTGTCAATGTCTCTGTGTTTGCTGTGACGAGTGACCACTGTCCAGGGTGTACCCCGCCTAAGGCCCAAAGCCACTGGGACAGGCTCCAGTCACCCGCGACCCCTAACAGGAATAAGTGGTAGAAAATGAAAAAAATTAAAATCCAGAATATAGTGATAAACTAAGAAAGAAGAAATACAATGCATATAATGTTTTACTCTGGGGCTCGGACTGTGCTACACCTGTATAATAACACTTATCTGATATCTGATACTGAATACGCTGCAGATCAATAGGAAAAAATACTTAAATTTAAAGATATCAATTTGAATCTTCTCCTGTAGTTTACACGTACATGTGAGGAAAAAAATGTATTACAAGTTTTTCCATTATGTCTTGTTTTCATGTAGAAATAAGGCATTTAATGTGTAAAAATGTCCAAAAATACATGTATTTGGGAAATTTAAATCTTAAATTATTTTTGTACATAAATTTGTTACAAAAAATGTACTGAGGGGATTTGAGATATCTTATGTAGTTTTAAGTAAACTAGATTGAACTGAAGTTACAATGTCCCAGAGAAATCTATGGATGAAGTGAATAAAATGGAAGAATAAAACAGATTGGACACGTTTGTTGTTTCTACATGAAGGCCGATATGTCGAGAGAGAAAACTGACCAAAAAAACAAAACAAAAAACAGATTTGCTTGTAGTGTCTTGCCTTAATACCTTTCAACAGTTACGTTATTCACGAAGAAGGAACACAATGAAAACTAAATTATACATGATCTAAAGCGCAAATACTGTAGATTCGCTAAATGCCATTTTTTGCACTTTGCGCTTTGTCTGTTCTGGACTTGTGCGCTCAGGATGTCCGAGTGTAAGAGCACAGTCAGTGCCAGTCCATTTAGACATTTAAAAGTCAAATCTTTGAGCCCCGGTGCGTTCGTTGGTGACCCCTGTCCTGTGGTAAATAAGTGTCTAACCCTCCAAGTCTTTTGAAGGCGCAGGACAAAGCATCTTTAGTGGAACACATGTGGACTGTTCTTGATGACTGCGCATGTGAAACGTCTCTTTTCATTCATAACGATGAGAAAAACAATGGCATCTTTGACCAAACTGAAGTCATGTGAGTTTGGTTCAGGCTTATTATTGTGGACTGACATAATGTTAGACTCTCATGTGAGAAGACACAAGCTACAGGAGGAAAAATATCATTTGTGTTTAGAAGTGCCACACCAGCAATGCAGATTTATCTTACTGCAGATAAAAACAAAAAGAAAGTGAAATTATAATGGTGGCTTTTACAACATTAGCAAAACTAAGAAACACCTTTTTCTAAATGAAAAATGTAAATCATAAAAGTTATGTTCCTTGTGTGTGAATAGGTTATGTTCTTTGATGATGTCATAATTTAAGCAGGAGGACAAGGGCCTGTTTAAGTTTGTGGAGTCGCTGTTTTGGAAAGAAAGGGATTGTTAGGGATTGACTCACTCTACTCATCATATTCATTTTAAGTTTGAAGTAAACAAATAAAAAGTCCTTTTAACCTACAACAATCATGATTTTGGAGTTTACAATGGCACCAGTTTCTGATGCGACTGTTAAAAAAAGAATGTCACTTTTGTTTATTTATACAAACAGAGGTGACTCCAATCCAATATTCTTTCAGTGCCTCACACTAGGAGGTGAGGGACTTATGAGGACACAGCTGAGCCACAGCCATCTGCACCTGCGGCTTTTACAACCAGAGCAAATCACAGTCGCACTGAAACCTTCACACAAGTGTAGTGAGAGCAGGGCGTCTGCAGGGGGCGACACTGAGAGCAGACGGGGCGTCCTGCAGGGGGCGACACTCAGAAGTCCACATCCTCTTCCTCACAGTGGTTCTGCTGACTCCAGTCCACAAAGTCCTGTGTTAGTTCTTTATTCTCTGCGTTATCGTTGTTTGTGATGAGTCTTCAGAGAACTTCTGTAGGACGTGTCCCCGTTGTGTCTAAATAATTGTGTTAATGTAATTGACTGTGAGTTCTACAGCAACTGAAGCACTGTTTTAACCACTTTACCACACAAGTGTCAAACAAACAAGGAACCGCCCCATTTCCAAATCTGTTATGTCTTCAATTAAGAACCAATTCACTTTTTATGGTTGATGTCTTTGCTCTAATTTCACTTTATGACTTTGTTTCATCTTATCTTTATGACCTTTTTAACATTTCCATTTAAAATAGGGCAAGGCAAGTTTATGTGTAGAGTTCAATTCATGCACAAAGTTATTAAGTTTCACAGAACAAGAAAGATACATTAAAATCACAAAAAAAAAAAAAAAAAAAAAACATGAAGAGGTTTGAACCAGAAGAGTGCATAAAATCCTTCAGTTTGCTCAGATAAACAGAACTGTTATAAACCTGGATTTGAACACTGTGAGAGCAGAGGCCGTCATCTTCAACACAACACTGATTCCCCATGTTTAGTCCTGACTCTGGCACCAGCAGGAGGCCGGTCCATGTTTAGTCCTGACTCTGGCACCAGCAGGAGGCCGGTCCATGTTTAGTCCTGACTCTGGCACCAGCAGGAGGCCGGTCCATGTTTAGTCCTGACTCTGGCACCAGCAGGAGGCCGGTCCATGTTTAGTCCTGACTCTGGCACCAGCAGGAGGCCGGTCCATGTTTAGTCCTGACTCTGGCACCAGCAGGAGGCCGGTCCATGTTTAGTCCTGACTCTGGCACCAGCAGGAGGCTGGTCCCTGAGCTCCTCAGAGTGTGAGATGGTTCATGTGGCACTCACATGTCAGAGATGTACTTTTGTGCTTTTGACAGACTTGAACACAAGCAGAGCTGCTTTAAAGTCTGTTCTCTGAGCCTGAAGCCAGAGCAGAGCCTTGAGCACAGAGTAATGTACTTCCTGGTTCTAGTCAGGACTCGAGCAGCAGCGTTCTGGATGTACTGCAGCTGTTTATATTGACTGTGAATAAGGGAGAAATTATTTTCGCTTTGGACTTTGAAGGAAGGACTTTGGTCCACAGTCTCCACTTTGTGGGACTGATATGAAGTGAAAACCCTCTCCAGTTGATCACTGCTGTGGAGCGCTTTGGTGAGTCAACATGCTGCAGGTGAAGTGATCCTTTAAGTGGGCCCTTTTAAAGCATTAAAAATCATGTGCACAAGTTGCACGAATTTCAGCAGCTATTCAACGTGCTCACACATACCAGCATATTATCAGTTTTAGTTGTCAATGTGATAAATCAGTCTGTACCGGCAAAACGACTTCATTTGTATTTCCTCTGTATTTTGCGCTTGTTGGCGAAAACACTCCTTTCTTATTCATTCATGTGAAAAAAGCCCTGCATCGTTTTTAGTGTCTGTGTGAAAATTGGTTCCTGGTTAGTGTGGTTTGATGTTTTGCACAATAGCTTGATAAATGAGGCTCTAAACCGGTGATTTTGGCCATGTCTTTTAGTTGGTAAAAGGCAGCTGATGTGATTGATTTGATGTGGCTGTTCAAAGTTTTTGATACTTTTTCTTTGTTTGTTTGGGCTAAAGATGATGACTTCAGTTCAGATGAGTTTAGCTAGAGACCAATATACTTTCATCTTTTTATTTTTAGCTTTATTACTTATTTTTTAAATTCAAATTCTGATATACAGCCACAGCAGCAACTGTGGTACATTCAAACATGGCAATAAAAATAAATAACGTGAAATTCAATGGTTGTAAAAAGCGTTGGACAAACAACCAAACAACTCTCACCATTGTGTTATGCTGAAACTTGTGACCCATTTAACCCCGCCCCTAAACCCACATGTGCAAAAGCAGAGCTCTCAAACACAGGACATTTAAGTTGGGGGACAATCCCAGTTAGCTATTAAACCAAACAAAGGCCCCTCAGAGCATTTAATGACACCAAACTCCTTTTCTATTTTGGGACAGGTCTATTCTGGGCACAGCGCGAAAGTCATTAGCACCGGCTCATATAATTAAACCATTAGCACTATTAGGGAAAGAGTTAGACGCATTATCCAATTCAAGATGGTCCTCGCTGCACCTGTGTGCGCAGATGATTCACACATTCCTCAGAGCACAAAGAAGAAAGCTGCAGCTCTTACTTCATCCACATTACACGACTTCATTTACACCATACTGTGGTCATACAAGTACTCAGCTACATTTACTCAGCAACATTTTGAGTAACTCTAAGTTACAATTTTACTTCTCTTTTATAATTATATCATACCTTTTCTCCTAATTGAGTGATGTACTAAAAGTTTCAGTGATCAATCAGGATCAGATCTGTCCACATCTGTCAGTTCAGTGAATACAGAAGGTTCACATCCTCTGGGTTAAAGTACAAAAGGTGCTGTTGCCAAATAAAACAGAGATGAGGGACCCATTTGTTTTACTGCCAAGGGCAAGATAGTGCTACTTAGAGGGAAAACTCTTGCTTCAGGATGTGGTTTTAGCGGCCTAACTGCATGTACCTGCTCCACGGGGCGTAAGCATCTGCACACCCATGACTGTGGAACTGTGCTGTTCAAGCCTTTATTATCCATAACTGTCAGATTGTAAAGCAAATAAACCAGAAGGTTAAATAAAAACTAAAATAAAAAAGGGTTTTGACACATTAAACCCATAACTGAGCCAAAAAGTAAAATGCTCAATGACACTTTGGTCTCAAGCTTTGATTCTGAAGAACTCTATGAACTCACTGAGAATTCAACAGCTCATCTACAAGAATCTTTTCTGGTTATTTTCTGGTTCTCTTTGGTGATCACCGTCGTGGTTTATGATCTGTCTACTTGAATACTTCCACACACTCAATCTTTTTCTGGGTTGAAGGCTTTATTAAACTGGACAGTTGCAGCGTGAAACTGGGAGAATCAAACCCATGAGGGCGCGCAGCAGCTCAGTTAACCCCCGGTGCAGCACACTCACTGTTCCATTGTGTACGCAGTCTGTGCCACCAGATTGTGAACCCCGTTGGCTTGTCTTTGTGGCCTCTCTTTGGTCACTCCTGCAGCGCACCATCTTTTCTTGTTCATTTCAGTCACATTTATTGAGAATTGTGGGTGACTATTATAACTACTATTATAACTTAACTACTATTATAACCATTACTACTATAACTGAAGAGATTTACTTGACAAAAAGCCCCACGGTCCTGAATTATTAGAAGGAATTCTTTTGCAACCACTACACTCTAACTTTGGGTAAAGCTAATGCCACTAGGAGCTGTGAAATCATTGATTAAAATTCTAACATATTTCAACTGGTCAAATTTGGTAAAGAAATAAAAAGCTTCCCTTGAGGGCAACAACTTCAGAAAAACTCAAATGCACACCAAAATAGATTTTAAAAGTCATCCAGGAACACAATTTTAATTAATGTGCAATCAGATTTGATCAAGGGGCTTTTTCTTTTTTTTTTAAGAGAAATGCTGAGAGCAGTCAGTTGAATGATGTTGATTGATGAAAGATTTTATGAGCGATAGAAGATCAAAGATGTGTCCCACTGGTGCAAATGGTTCTCTCTGTTTTTCTGTCTCCTCCAAAAGATAAAAGACAAGATCCTACAAAAAACATCAACCTTTTGAGATTGTTTGAACAAGGATAAATTAAGAGGACACTTAAGTGTTTAAGCTAAAAATAGGAGCATGGTACACATGTACTTGTGTTTACAGAACTCAGAATGAAGAAGAGAAACAAAGTTTGTTTCCCGACCCCCATTTAACTAATCAAATGCTAAAATTATATCCACCTTATTCCACTCCGCCCACTTTTGTCTTTTTTTGCCACAGATCTGCGCTCCTGTTGTAAACGCACTTCCGTTTGACAAGAGTGCTGTTCACGATGGTGAACGAGGGAAAAGTCTCGCCGCTGTGATGTTATACATTTGTCGATTATATTATATATTATTATATAAGTCGATTGATTTGAGTAAAATGAATGAATACGAGCAGCAACAAGTCACAACGCACTGAGGGCGGCCTGAAAGCGGCTTTTTACTCCGTGTAGAACTTACTTTCTGTTGAGCTCGTCTGCTCCATGTAAACTACAACAGAAAAAAGATGGCGCCGCCCACAACAACATCCGGAATAAGATGCTATAGATTAAATTCTTATTTATTTATTATTATTATTAATTTATTAAATTAATTATTTAAATTATTAAAATATTCTCATTAAATATAGGTTAGTAATTAATTAAACAAATAAGTAGAAATAGGAAATAAATAAATGTAATTGCTGTGCTGGAGTGGATTCATTTCTTAATACTGTCCTTTTTTTTATACTATCATAAACCAGCCATCTTTGACACTTTGGTTGAACCTTGCTTTAATTTACATTAGTGGTATACATTGACTTCCTTTGCGCACTCATATCTGCTCTGGCACATCTAACAGCCTCATGCACAAAACAAAGCAGGTTCACTCCGCGGTCACTTCCCACTGGTCTCTAAAGTCTGAATGTAAAACACAGATAACCTCTGCATGTAAAGAGCATGTTTAGGACCAGGGCTCTGTCTTGTCCTTGATCCGCAGAACTCTCCCATTCTTGTGTAAACCACGGCTCAAAACTGTAAACAAGGCTCGTCCTTCTTCACAGGAAGTCGACGTTGCTCTACACGTCTTTGATCGACCTCGAACAGTTTGTTTTTCTAACCTCTGACCCAAAATACAGTTGGACAATGACTAAGAACAACGTATACATTTGGAAAAACTCAAAAGTGAAGATAATTGTTACTGCTCTCTTTACTACACAGCCAAAAATCTCTAGATAAGTTAAAATGTTTTGAATTCAGGATATTAATCTTCATTTCAGACATTTTGACAAGATAAATTAAGACTATTTACAGTATTTGATAGAACTAAATTATTGTTTCTGACTTGTTTCCGCACATTATTTCTTACTTTAAGCTGCCAGTGGGTTTAGATGATTTTACTTACCCGTTGGCAAATTAATTTTCTTATTTTAAACTAAATTATGGAATGATCAGTCAGAAATACCTTGAAATCAGTGAAATATTCCGCATCATAAAAGCAATTCAATCTCGTCAAAACTTCTCAAATCCAGATAAAGATGACAAGTCCAAGTAATTTTATGTTAAATGTTGTGCTACTTTTTACTACTACTTCTGTCTTTATTATTTTATTTATTATTCTCAGAGACACAAATCCCTCCTCTGACCTTCAGGTTGGTGACTGTGTTTTCCTTTCTCTCTCACACTCTGCTAGTTTGCTCTGTCGTTCTGTAGTGATGGATCGATACCAAATATCAATATATCGATACTGACAGAGGCATCAAAAAGTACTGATGATCATGCAAAAAGATTAATATTTAAAGTGCAGTTTTCAATAAATTGTGTTTGAATTTTTGATTTTTGAATTTGTATAATTTGTTTGTATTTTAGGTTTTCTGCATACGTATTTACATTTCTCATAACTTCAAGCAGAGAAAATAATGATGGCTGATGTAAAATTGATCTTGGTCGAAGAGTTTCAATGCATTTCAGCACAAAACTCAATGGTATTGGTATCGATATCGGATCGATATTGTGATATTTGCGATAGTAGTACTTGGTATCAGATTTAAGAAAAACTTGTGGTATCACTCGTCACAATTGTTCTGTCCATACTGTTTGTTTGGTCTATTTTATTCTAACACTTTTTTGCTCGCTTTTATTATATATAAAAATATTCATTGTTTTATGCCACTGATGACAATGACAATAAAATTTACTTTGATCATCTTAAAGATAATAGATCATAATTGGCAACAGCAATCTTCTTAATTAGAATTAAAAAAGATGAAAAAATGAATAACGTAACCTCCAAAATATACTTGAATCAGGACAATGTTGAAACTACTGACTGGTCAAATTAAATTAAGTCTTCAAGTTGATATTATTATTGATATAATATTTTCCTAAAAAAAGGGTTAAGAGTTTGACTGAGTTTGACAAGGACCATATTGTTTCATAGAAAACTGGGATGGAGTTTCTCTAAAGCTGCAGACTTTGTGCCGTGTTCTCCGTCTGCAGTGAACACAAGCACACGGGGCCCAATATGTGTCAAACTGAAGTGAAGTTAACTCGTGTATCTTGTCCCATCCTACAGAAAAACTATACCTTGAATTGTTAAAGATGTTAATGTGTCAAGTCAATAATACATAATAATCAATAATACATAATACCACGATAGTAATCACGGATTGATGCTTATTTGACAAGTGGAAGTAATATTGTTTTTATTATTAAATAAAAATAAAAAAGTAGATTTTATGATTTACTCCACAAGAGGCACAGAATTATAATTTTTGTTCCGTTTTATCCACTCTAGTCTCAAAAGCCGCTGAAAGATGAAAAAAAGTAATAATTAATTTCAATCAGTTTTTTATAGGCGACTTTAACAAATTTCTGTGAGAAATTGTGGATCAGAAACAGACTTCATACTGAGCGAGGCATTATTCAAAGCGGTCATATGCGCTGTCCTCCAGACACAACACAGAACCGTCTCTGTTTCAACACATTAGGCCTTTATATTTTAACATTTAGTGCTACTTTTATTAGAACAAGAAATGCTTAAAATTAAGAGGCAGAGTCACATTTTCCACACAAGTTAGTGGCTACAAATAAAATAAAACAGGATGTTAGCTGTGCCAATTACCGATTGTGCATGTTTCACGGGCAGGACATAGATAGACAAACAGATGGTTAAGGACCGCAGTCTGTCTGTCTGTCTGTCTGTCTGTCTGTCCTGTCTGTCTGTCTGTCTGTCTGTCTGTCCTGTCTGTCCTGTCTGTCCTGTCTGTCTGTCTGTCTGTCCTGTCTGTCCTGTCTGTCCTGTCTGTCTGTCTGTCTGTCTGTCTGTCTGTCCTGTCTGTCTGTCTGTCTGTCTGTCTGTCTGTCCTGTCTGTCTGTCTGTCCTGTCTGTCCTGTCTGTCCTGTCTGTCTGTCTGTCTGTCTGTCCTGTCTGTCTGTCTGTCTGTCTGTCTGTCTGTCCTGTCTGTCTGTCCTGTCTGTCCTGTCTGTCTGTCTGTCCTGTCTGTCCTGTCTGTCCTGTCTGTCCTGTCTGTCTGTCTGTCCTGTCTGTCTGTCTGTCCTGTCTGTCCTGTCTGTCCTGTCTGTCCTGTCTGTCCTGTCTGTCTGTCCTGTCTGTCCTGTCTGTCCTGTCTGTCCTGTCTGTCCTGTCTGTCCTGTCTGTCCTGTCTGTCCTGTCTGTCTGTCTGTCCTGTCTGTCCTGTCTGTCTGTCTGTCTGTCTGTCTGTCCTGTCTGTCCTGTCTGTCCTGTCTGTCTGTCTGTCCTGTCTGTCCTGTCTGTCTGTCTGCCTGTCTGTCCTGTCTGTCTGTCCTGTCTGTCTGTCTGTCTGTCTGTCCTGTCTGTCCTGTCTGTCCTGTCTGTCTGTCTGTCTGTCTGTCTGTCCTGTCTGTCTGTCTGTCTGTCTGTCTGTCTGTCTGTCTGTCTGTCTGTCTGTCTGTCTGTCTGTCTGTCTGTCTGTCTGTCTGTCTGTCTGTCTGTCTGTCTATCTATCTATCTATCTATCTATCTATCTATCTATCTATCTATCTATCTATCTATCTATCTATCTATCTATCTATCTATCTATCTATCTCTGCAGGTGACACCCCCAGGTTAAGTTAAAGGTCATTGTTTTTCTCTGTTGGTTATGGATTTGTGAATTGCTGTTATTTGTCGATATGGATCTGATTTTTAAAAAATCCAAAGCAAAGACCACAAACTTATGTTAAAACCCATGTGACAGGTTTGACGACACATTTACTTTAAGGCAAGGCAAGTTTATTTGTAGAGCACAATTTGTACACAAGTGCTTTACACAACAGGAACAACTGCATTAAAATCACGGAACACATAAAGACAAACAGAATCATTTAAAAAACGCTTCAAAAGAGAAGAATGCAGATAAATCTTTCAGTCGTATGCACATCTAAACAAAACTATTTTTTGCTTGGATTTGAACATTGTCAGAGTGCACAATAGATATAAGTACAATCAGGTAAGATCATCAGAAAGCATGGCATTAACTTCCACTGTGATGCAGACAGACACACAGCTGTCTTTATCAATGAAACCTGATCAGACCAATCAATTAGACAGACTTACTGCCTACATGAAAGATATAAAAATGGATGACACTAAACAATCTACTTCTTAACCTTGAAAAAACGGAGGTCATTGTCCCAGGCCCTAAACGTCTGCGAGACTCTTTATATGAGCAGACAGTCTCTCTGGACAATGTCACTGTAGCCTCCAGCTCCACTGTAACAAACACTGGAGTCTTATTTGACCAAGAGTTCTGGTACGCCGAAGCAAATTCCTATGTTTGTGAATTTCACTTACAATGGCAATAAACCGCTTTCTGATTCTGATTCTGGTTCAAAGCCCATATAAAAAGCCTCTAAGACAGCATACTTTCATCTGTGTAACAGCCAAAATAAGAAAAATCCTCCCTAAAAGTGATGCTGACAAGCTCATTCATGCATTTGTCACATCCAGATTAGACTACTGTAATGCCCTGCTTGCGTTACAGTAGTCTACAGTAGTAAGTTCTATAAAAAGCATTCAACTGGTTCAAAATGCAGCTGCAAGATTATTAACAGGTACTTAGAAAAAAAGCTCATATTACCCCGGTGTTACCATACCATACCATACCATACCAACTTTATTTATAAGGCACTTAAAAAACTTTTTACAGTCGGCCAAAGTGCCGTACACAAAACAAACAAAATCACATAGTATTAAAAGCTAGTGAAAAAAGGTGCGTTTTTAGAAGTGATTTAAAAACAGACAGAGATTGAGCCTGCCTAATCTCTAAAGGCAGCTGATTCCACAGTCGCGGAGCAGCAACTGAAAAAGCACGGTCCCCACGAAGCTTGCGTTTTGTTTTTGGGACAACAAGCTGCAGCTGATCTGCTGACCTGAGGCTCGAGAGGGGGCATAAGGGTGGATCAGATCAGAGAGGTACGGGGGGGCAAGGCCATTCAAACATTTATAAGTAAACAAAAGAATCTTAAAATCTACTCTAAAATTCACTGGGAGCCAATGAAGTGAGGATAAAACAGGTGAAATATGATCATATTTCCGAGTTCCAGTTAAAAGCCGTGCAGCAGCATTTTGGACGAGCTGCAGCCGGGAAAGAACAGTCTGATTTATGCCTGAATAGAGCGCGTTACAATAGTCCAAGCGAGTGGTCACGAAGGCATGAATGACCCTTTCAAAGAGGTCCCTTGGTAGCATGGGCTTTACTCTGGCCAGTTGTCGGAGATGGAAAAGTGGAGATGGTGTTAAGAGTCTCTTCACTGGCTTGAGTTTAAAATCAAATTTAAAATCTTCCTCCTGACTTATAACGCCAGAAATCAGAATCAGAATCAGAAAGCGGTTTATTGCCATTGTAAGTGAAATTCACAAACATAGGAATGATACGCCCCCATCTGATCTCAAAGATTCGATCCTCTTCTAATTCTACTTCTACTTTCCCTAACAACAATATTTTAGATTTTAGTTCACCTGTAGTCTGTTCATTGCTGTTCACATGTTTTTCTCTTTCTCCACATCCCTCGGGGAGTGGAGACTGTTTCAGACACTGCGGCAGCTGCTCCAGGGACGACCTCCATCTCACAACCCTGACCTGTGACCTGGATGTTCCCATTAAGGACCTCTCTCTGCACTGGATGAACTCACGTGTGGGTTTCCCTTGCCGAGAAAGAGGGTCAATTGGGAAATATTTAAACTGCTTTCTACCTGTGGTGCATCAAGGCAACTGTAAAAAATAAGGCAAAAATAAATTGAACTGAAATGGCCAGTTACGTGTATGTGTTTTTTGCAGGACAGTCACATTTGCTGAGGTCCATAAAGGCGAGTGCTTCTTGCCTTGGGAGTCTTGCCTCCTCTTAACGTCTCCTCTTGATTTGACTGATTTTGTGGTCACACGCCTGAGCCAGGACGAGGTCAAACAAGCCGGATTTATTGTTCATCAAAGCATATTATTGGGTTGTATTTTAAGATGTACAGCTGATGTGGTGAGTAACACTTTTAAAGGCACACTAAATCAGACATATGGGACTGAAATATGAACTTTGGAACGATTTGCACAAAAGCATTTATTTGACAAATAAGAATAAACGACAACACTTTTATTTATGTTGAACGAACTATCAGAAAAATGTGTTCCGTGTTCACATTTTGGACAGAAATGTATGCACTGACGACATGAATTAGACTCTACTTGTAACTTTCAACTATTTTTCCACAAACGGCCAATTGACTGATGTAAAACTATGATAAATATTTACTATCCTAACAAAGAAAGTAATAAAAAAAAAACGAATAACATGAAAATATGCACTTTAAATCAATTCAAAACATTTACAAGTCTCTTCGCGAATCGTTGCAAATCTTTGGATGGAGCTCATTTTGCGCCTTGTTTTTGTCCATATGTTTTTTAATACCTTTTGAAACCCTTTTCCAGTTGAAGTTGTAGCCACAGATTGATTTATGGTGTGCTGTTGGCTCAAAACGAACATCCCTTTTTATGACCCAAATCATTCAACAACTGTATCAGATGTAAAACTATACCGAGTGAAAACAAAGAGAGTTTGTACATACCTTTGGCTGCCATTGTCAATGTGGCATGTTAAATATAATCCAAGCCAAAAGTCCAAGCCTTCATAAATCCTGGAGCACTTCTCATTAGTGCAGAACGGGTAAACATATGCTAAACCACTATAAAACAACCATATAATGTGGTCCATGCCCCTTTCACTGCAAACTTAATCTCCTTGGCCAAAAGCGTGCTCGTGAATTAGTCATGTCTTCTAATGAGAAAACAATGAAACGAACAAACAAGTGTTCAAGAAAGCATCTAAATGTGCAATTCATGTTTTATGTGTAGAATGGTTAAATGTGTGTAATTATTTTGTTTATCTATCATTGACTCCAGTCCAGTTGCAGATTGCCTGTCACACCAGATCCGGTTAACTGTGGTCCGTTTTTTACGAGAATCACATAGATTCTTGTGGTTTCGCGCAAGAACACTCGTCAAATGACATGAAAGCCGCACCAGACCGCCGCGGCCTCCAGCAGAAATAGGCTTCTTGCGGATTCTTTCCACAGACCCGGGCGGCTGCCGGACCCACGGCCGCAGTGCTCCGAGGTCAGTGTACATCATTAATTTTAAAGCTGCGTTTAGTGTACTATTTTAATAAAATAATTTTGTCTAATTTTTCTGTCACTGACACCATTTACAACTCTGTTCTCATACCTAAACCAAACCTAAACAACAAAAATAATAATACTGGAATATGTGAGATCCCATTAGGAGTTTGAGCAAAGCAAAATATGACTCAAGTGACACTTTAGAGTTAAATAGACTGCACTGACAGCAGTTACTCTTTACTACAAACAGCTTGTGTTTCAGTGCCGTCATTAGCACCTTCCTTCAGACAGACACTTAAACCACTGGCCTTTGCTTTAGTTGTGTGGTCCCTTGTGTCTATTGAGGTTAAGGCGCTCTTTATTCATCCCCTGTGCTTTTGACCCCTGCTTCAGTGCCGCTGGGACGACCTGTCAGGAGCAGCTGCCACACAGCGCTCTGGGACACAGCTCCAGATCTGGACCTGGTCAGGACTGAAGCTGATGGAGGATTCATGTTGATGAACAAACCTGGTCCTGCCATATGAATTCTCACGATATTTGTGATTTCACAAACTCTTGAGAATCCATCTGGACGGTGTCCCGTTGTTGGGTTTGAGCCGCTGTGTGCTGGACCAATCACAGCGCTGCATCCTGGTTTGGGCCAAAGTCAAAAGAACAAACCTAAACAAACATGGCGACGCCGACAGATGTACTTCGGCCAATTTATGCACTATTTTGCTTTTGAAAACGTGCTGTTAGAAGTGCTTTGTGCATTTGATGGTGAGGAGGAAGTCTGTGCTTTTCTCTCAACTGGATTTCTTGATTTCTCGGCTTGTTCCACTTTTGTGACGCTCAGTTCAAATGTTCAAATATCGTGATGTTACGCATTTTCCCAACAGCTTTCGCCTGTCCAGATTGATAATGTGTGGAACTAAATTCAGAGTGATACACATATCAATCTGGCTTGAACCAGGTTGGGGGTAAACCAGATTTCAGAGGAAACCCACCCGGACAGAGGCAGAAACATGTAAACTCTGCACAGAGGCCTGTCCCAGCCTCAGAGTCAAACCAGCGACCTTTCACCAGTGAGATGTGAGTGTTAACAACTCAGCCACCATGCTGTGTTTTATGTATTATTTTAATCTTGCATGTTTTTCTTTTCTTTCTTTTTTTATTTCAGCTACTATTTATTGTTTTGGGTTTATTATTCTGAGGGGTTTATTATTATTTTTATGAGCGCCAGAGCCATTGTTTATTGTTAATTGTTTTCTGTGCAGCTTTTTGGGAATGTTTCAGTTTCTAATGGTGCTAAAAAAATAAAGTGGATGCCAGATCCCTGTAAGAAGAACCGAAGAAGCGACTCGGATGAGTGATGAAATGTATTCATTCTTGAATTGAAATTTCCTTTACAATGTTTTAAGTTTCAGCTATGTATATGGTGTTTTTAAAAATAATTTCTAAAAATCATGAAACTTTGTGGTTAAACAGGTCTATGCATTTACCCCTGAACTGAAAGATCCAGACCAGGTTTAGACATCATCTTCTACCATTGAGAGACAGGATCTTGGCAGAGGTTTTGCTTCCCAAGGGATCTTTTTCGTTCTCTGTTTTGAAGTCCATTCTTCTTCCTTTATACATATTCACAGTAAATGCCTATCGCTCTCACCATCTGCGTTAAAGCCCTTGATATAGTTATTTATCCTGGGTGGACATTTGTGTTGTCTCTCTCTTAAACAGAGCCAAAGCAGCCGTGTTGCAACTCCGTCTGTGTGATTTTGATTTCCCATTGGATCAAAACACATGAAGAAAATGTATTACTAAAACCAGATTTATCACTTCTGTCAGTCTGTGGCCTTGGATTCTCAAACCAAAGCCTGCTGTGCTGAACAACTCCACGGGCAAATCTTACAGGAAAACCATTCAGTGTGCAAGGAAACGTCTCTAACTCTGGCACAGACAGGAGAACTTGATGCACTGCCTTTCAACAAAATTTGTTTTTCGTCTTGTTTTAAATTGAACAAATTTTAAAAATAGATACTTTTGTAATATTTAGAAACTTGAGACACAGTTTTGTCTTGGTTTATTCATAATTTGGGAATAGATCAAATCTGTCTTTTTCACTGATCTTAGAATGTCCTTTAGTCATTGTGAAATTGTCTCTTGTCTGAAGGAATAACAATAATCATGAAAAAGACAACAATAACAACTAAGTGCATGCAGAGGGTTGTACAATATTATATATTCAATTATATTATATTATTATTATATTCAAACTGTGCAAATACAATGCAACTACAGCATAATGTACAGTACTGTAAAAACAGCCCTGGTTTGATTTCCTTTATTGTTCTTTGTGACTGTTACACCTTGCAGCAGCGTCATTGTAGCAGACCTGGTTTAGTCCTATAGTTTAGTTGTAGACTATGTCCCAGTTTAGTTATAATTTAGTTATGATTTGCAAAAAGCACAGTCTGCTGAACATAGTAAAGTGAGCTGCAGGAAATTCCAATTAACTTCACCTTCATAAATTTTCTTGCCATATTTAAAAGAGGTCTATCACGTAAAATCAACTGCTATGAGCTTTTAACCATGATGTAAATGTTTCTTATCATGGCTTTGCTCTGAGTTGTATTGTCAGTGATTCACATTTAGGTTTGGGTGATAAATGTAGGTCTTCGTTTGCGCCTGTAGATACTGATAGTGTTTGTAAACAAAATGCTGCATTTTATTAGTCTGTACCATTACAAGAGCTAACACTGATGCATTTTCAATGGAGAGTCAGCGTTAGCCTTCAAACATCACTGACAATGAAAAACGAAATCCCTCGACCACACGTGAGCAACACCGGAGTAGTTTCTTTTAGATTTTTACTGTTAGCGATTAGCACAACTTTAGCATACATGCTAACAACATCGTTATACACATTTCTTAAATCTAATGCTGTTTTGGACAATAATGCACCAAAAACATAGCGGGTCACAACATTTTTTTTTTTTTCACCAAACAAAAACCATAAATTGTGGTGTGGTAAGTGCATTTTGAAGTTGTTGAGAAATGTGATGAACATATAAACAACAACCATGTGTCTGTGCTGTCTACAAACAATAAAATGACAGTTTTTTATTTGCTGCTGGGATAGAAGGATTACACAAGTGCCAGGCTGCGGGCAGAGCTAAACACATCACTCCTGGAAGTGCCTTTAAAAAAAACAAAACTTTATTTAATGAGGAAAGCCCCATTCTGGGATCTCTTTTACGAGGGAGTCCTGGCCAACAGGCATCAACAACACAACCTTTAGACAAAACATTTCATATAAAACAGACATACAATTGTTAAGTTCATGTTGAGAAACAGTGACAGGTCGAGGAATGCATTTCCATGTCTCTCAGAAGGATGTCAAAATGAGACTAGAGTAAGGAATTGTAATGTAATGTAAGGAATTCCAGTTTGTTGGAGCACGATACTGAAGTTTTTGGACAGTTTTCCCCTCTCTGGTCAAACATTAGGGACAGTCAGTGTGTAGCATCCGGCAAACGCAAACTGTGAGCTCCATCAGGCCTGTGCCGAAGAGACACTCTTAGGTCTGGAGGAAGAAGACCCACCAGGCTCTTTACAGTAGAATCCTGTACCAATGTGAGCCATCTAAAGCACCTAAAGAGTCCTAAAGCAGGCCATCCAACACGGCAGTACGGGTCACAATGGTGGGTCTGTGCACAGCTTGTTATGAAGCCCACAGAGCTCAGTGAACATTTTGTGTCAATGGCTTCAGTGAGTGGAGATGCAAAAGAGTACATGATCATTAAAATAACAGTTTGTATACCAGTCCCATAGCTCTTATTTGCTGTTCAAAGATTCAGACTCATAGCCTTATAGGTTTAAAAATTGTGCTTGTCAGTTGTTCATGTTTTTGCGTCATGGTTTTTCCTTTGCCTTTCATTCCGTCGCACTTGTACGAGTCCTTTTTGGCCCTCGAGACTCAGCTGCTTGCTTCCTGATCTGGCCCCTGGATCTTCTCTTTTCTTTCAGCAGTGGCTCTGGTCCAAGTCATTTCACTGCAGGAGATCTGCACGTGCTACATAATTACGACCCACAACATCTGGACTTACAGTTTTTACAATGGACTGTAAACTCCCTCCTGTCAATACATTGTAGCGTTGCATCTGGATATTAAACTGCTCAAGTCCAAGCGTGTTTGCGTTTGTCATTTTTTCACGTGTTTGTAGCTTATGTTCTTTCTATTGAGTAATTCCTGGTGTTTTTATTGCCTTGAACATTTGAAAACCATGTATTCCCACTCTTAGCAGGCTCGCCACTCCACAGATCTGACAGGTAACCAGGCCTTGTGGCTCTACCTGCTTGTTTCTATAGCCACGTTTGGACTGGTTCACTTTGGAGCAGATCTGTGTGGTCGGAGAGCGTCTCCACAGCCATAAGTGAACAAAACGACAACAAGCAGATATAGATTTAAAAAGAATACTTTCTCACCAAACGCTGACTTAATCTTGTAACAAACCTCAGCATGAATAACTTTATTTGTTTGGCAAAACAAAGCTAGTGCACGATAGCATCAGCTGTTTATCAACGCACGGCACTCGCGTCAAGAGCGACATTATCACATTTCCAGCACATACATTATCCAAACCCAACACATGTCATAACGAGATGTGAAAATATGGCGTAGAGGCGCAGAGAAGTCAGATGAAAAGCTAACGATAAACTGGAAGCTTTTTGTCTTACAGCGACACAAATTTGGGTTACATCTTTTTGTGAATTGCGGTAAATGACCTTATGAACAAAAAGTATAATTCAGGTATGATTTAGGTTTTATTTATTAAAGCTTGGCACATTGTTAATATCCACAAGCATTCATTTTCATGCATGGGTTTGACTTTAGAACAACTTTTTTCAAAAAGTAAATTCAAACTCACGCTACCGCCCCAAGAACAACCAATCAGAGCACTGCTTTCAGCTCCTATTTCCTGGTTGACAAGACATAAAATACTTTATTATTAGATGCAGATAGCGTCCAACGGTCTCATTTTTGTCACAACATTCTGGTTTTATGGTACTATTTTTTACCCATTTCCCAAAAAAGAAAAAAAGTCAGGTACCCCGGCTTTAAGAAAACATGTGTTACATTTGTGTACAAACCTGGACCTGTGCAGAGAAGTTTAACGATCTCGAGGACCAGGGCCAGTTGAAACGTGGCTTATGGAGTCTCCAAGTTTAATACCATAAATGACTGTGAAAGACTGCAAAACATTCCAGGCAAAGCAATATATTTGATTATCTGAACGACATGATATCAAATTGACAACATTATCACTTCATGCTTCATCTTCGGCTATCAGGCCTATATTAGATCTTTACATTTCATCTCCTTCAAAGGTACTGGCAGTAAACACTGTTGGAATTCGATCAGTTGGAACTTTTAAAATTGAAACATAAAAAAGCAATGCACCACTCTTCTATCTTCAAGACTTGTCATCACCAATAGACATTCAGATTATTCCCATCTGGACCTGAAGACTGAAGCAGCAGCCGACGGAGCATCCACAAAATATACTTGGCCTCAAAACTGTGGAAAACTGTTTGAATGGGAGAGTGGGATGGTCACCAGGTGGACTCCACATGTGGCTGGCAGCAGTTTAGTGTTTGAGTGGCAGATTTTTAGTTTGTGTAAGAAATTCACAGTTTTGATCACGGCCAGGTCACGGCTCAGCAAAATAATCTAAAAGGTGGCCATGACAGTAAATGAGTAAAACATGAATACAGTCTTTGATGCTGATTCAAAGATACAAAAAGATTTAAGGTTTTTGTTACAAGGAAAACAAGACAACGCTGAAAATGTTACTCGTTATGAAAAGCAAGGTTTACTTTCACAAATTGTAAAGACACAAATTATACAACTTTGATACCACTAACTCTGAAAGTGTGCCATCTAGAGCTGCACAATATAATCGAAATCGCACTTATCGAATCACAAAAGCAATGGTTTAGATCAGGCATCTCAAACACGCGGCCCGGGGGCTATATGCGACCCTCAAGGTGATTTATGGTGGCCCCTGAGAGGATTTTAAATTTGTATTATCAATGACCCGCCAATATACGCATATGTTATATCTCTCATGTAGCAGTAATTATTCGTCTTAGTATATACTTAATTAATATCAACATGAGCTTATTACTAAAACACATTTCAAGGTAGTTTGTGGCTTATAAGGTATTATCATTTCTAAATTCTAAAATATACCAAATAGGCCCTAACAGTGTAAAACTTCTGGCAACAAAAAATATGTATATATAGATTTTGAGGGTAAGGAAAATGTATTCAGTTCATTTTTGGTCTGTCTCTGTTGCGGCCCCAGATCTGCTCTGATTTTCTAAATTCGGCCCCCTCTCAAAATGAGTTTGAGACCCTGGTTTAGATAATACAATGTCCTCTGCAATGACTGAATGAAGTCTTTAAGGGGTATTTATCTTGCATACGAGAGCAAGGGGGCTAAAGGGTACTGGTTTTGCTTGAGTTCAAGGCAGGGAAGGGCTCAGTTACAATGGAATAAAATGCATTGTGGTTAAGTTAAGTCAACGAGAGACTGAATATACAATTATGCATGAGATCTGAGGGCCCCATCGCCCTTTTAAGCGCACATATTTGCCAAGTTGTTTACAAATAAAACTATCAATTATAATTTACAGTTAGTGAATTCTTATTGTAAAAATATGTTTCTTTGTGAAATTGCCCTGGTAGTTATTGCAAATACAAACAGTACTGTATCATAATATAAGCTGGTATCCACACAGGATGTCCATAACTTATCCATTAAATGTAGAAACCATAGGGTGTATATTCGAACAATAATGAATAAATAACAATAAAAAACACATTTTCTGAGATAAACAAATTATATACAAAATTATGTATAAGAGTCCACTGACAAGGGGCCCAGAATTATGTGCTTACGGCCCTGGTCAAAGTGAACAGCTGAACAGTGCGTGGGACAAAGGATGTACTGCCTCTCTTCATTCAAGGCATCACAAACATTCATCCGGATGTAGGAGACAGTATTCAGTCTACAAAGGATGGAGAGTGTTGCCACATTCTTCTGAGCAAGATTCAAAGGGTATTTGTCGGCCAAAACGGAGATGCTGTCCATTTGTTTCCCTGAAATCTTGCTTCCTATTCTCACAATCTGACTTAGGTTGTTATTGTTTTGCAGAGGCAATGCTCAGCCCCGGCATTGCATGCAGATAGTTAAAATACTTTCAATAAAACTTTTATAAAACAGACTCAGTCTCATTATGGTGCTGTCGACGCATTTTTTTCCAATCATGTTTATTGCCAATTATTGTACTCTTGAACTCTGACACAATTTCAATGGCTGTGTTTGTCCTACTTTGTGGGTGAGTGCTGGCTGGGTTTGTTTTTCCAAAAATCAAAAATGTATTATTTCCCGTGTTTCCTGTCTAATGTCTTTCCCGTGTTTGAAATCAACAATTTTTCTATAAACCCGTTGTAGAAACAGAACATTTCTGCTCTATAATCCTCTTTGTTTCTCCTTAAAAGACCAACTATGGCAACATCAGCAGCAAATATAATAAGCGAGCAGTTGCTTTTTAACAAATAACAAAATATCCAATTTTTAC
The DNA here is from genome assembly GCA_019453435.1 of Rhinogobius similis. Taxonomy (NCBI): domain Eukaryota; kingdom Metazoa; phylum Chordata; class Actinopteri; order Gobiiformes; family Gobiidae; genus Rhinogobius; species Rhinogobius similis. The sequence goes on from CM033630.1 coordinate 14,372,790, forward strand.
AGAGGGACCGCTACAAACATGTTCTGAAATACAAGGATTCTTGTATAGGTATCACTTGATATTTCAATCTTCTCTCTAATGTTAAATCTCCTGTGGTAGTTTACAATGTGCACTCTGAACAGAATCCTAATTTTTAAACATATAAATCTCACCAAATCACAATTGGAATTTGTTTTTTTCTCCCCAAAATAGCGCTTTACCAAATATGGGTAAGATAAAGCGGTTGTGTCAGGGAAGTGAGTGAAAATTATACCAATGCTAATATGATAATCATACATCCAAAAATATTGTCTACGGTGAACCCCAAAAGGAGCAGACATAAAAACCATACAGTCTTTGTGCAGACTCAGACCCCATGTGACTGAATTGACAGGGAAGAGTTGGTGACAATGAATGACAACAAGCCATTTTTGGGAGTTTCTTTGTCATCGTAAAAGAACTGAAGAAACAACTTGGATGAGTAGCGAAACATATTCACTTTTAAACACTTTTGTTCATTTGACATAGTTAAATTGCTTTCATGGAAGCTGCCGACTGAGGAATTTTGCAAACATACTGCATTTCTTTGTCATAAAATTAAGCCGTGGACATTGATTTAATCTTAAAGCTAAACAGAATACATCTTACAGACTTTTACTTGGCATGTGTGTTCTGTCAAAGAGTATAGATTGCATATATTGAACCCTAAATCTGCAATATCAAAACATCTGACTTACTTTCCATCTTTTTATTTCATCAAAAAGTGTCCCTGCAGCATAACTATAGGTTTAGGGCTCTGATACTTTGCTGAACGTCTCTCCATATACTCTTCTTCCACCATTTTATGTAGCTTTATAAGAACAAAAGATGCAGCTTTTGAAGTCAGGCCTTCTTTGTTTGTGTGATTAACTGTACATTTTCCATATGTAACCCAGGTTTAAAAATGCACTAACTGCGGTCGAATATAGGAAATTCCCACTTTTGCGAACGCACCACTAGGTCACGCTTTCTCTCTCGAGAACACACCGACCAATCGCGTTCGAGCAGCGCTCCTTACAAGCCCTGTTCGCTCCTCTCCTGCCAGAAGTCGGGAGAGGGACGAACCAGGACGGCCGCGCAGGAGCCCCTACCATCGTCGCTGACGCTGATTGTAGACCGCTGTGCGCAAATTGAAACGGGAATTGGCCAGGTGTGCCAGGAGTGCCAGGTGTGCAAGGTGTGCCCGGTGCCTGATCTGGATGGCGAGCTAATGAGCCTAAACGAACCCGAAAGTCAAAATCAACAGCATACACCTTCTGCGGTCCGGTAGGAGGCTGTAGCCTGTCCACTCCCAAAACTTGTTCAATACACATTCTGGTTCTCTACTCATGGACATTCCTCAAATCAAAAATCTCACATCTATGGACAATTAAGCCCACACGTTGTGGCTAACAGTTCATCTCCTCTTTTGGGAGCCTCAGGACGTTGTTGCTTTTGTTGTTTTTTGTTGTTGAAAGACTGAACTCAAACCCTATCAATCCGATAGAGCTACTACACTTGATCATATTGGTACCTTTTTCTTTCTTTGTAAATATATATATTCTGCAGAATTTGTAAATATTTGGTATATGTATGTTTGTTATCACTTTGCACTTTTTTTCAATATATGGCACCAGCCACTTAAACTTATATACTTGTCTGTATTATTATTTCCTGTTCACCCACCTCCCAGTGAGCCGTGTCTATTCTTCTGGTCTAGTCTAGCCTATCTCCAAATTCATTCCAACCCCTTTTCTTAGTGGCATACCCCACATATATATGCTACAGAAAACGTGGCGTAGCCAGCCAGGAGGTGGTGTAACAGTTAATAATAATAATAATAATTTTTGTTTTTGCAGTCTCACCAATTCATTTAAACATGGACATTTTTGATTCCCTCGATATTAAAATACCAAACGCGGTTATAGTGAGTTGCAAACCAAAATGTGAAGTTGATGAGGTAGAGGATTTTCTGCTCCAATATGGTGCCTTAGAGCGTTCCATTATGATAAACTCTCCAGACAGCGAATACCATGACATGCTTGTAGTTGAGTTTAAAACTGGTTCACCATTTGATTTATTGGGTCCGATACTGCCGTATAAATTTAAACCTGCACACAATGAATACTGCGTTAAAAATCTGTCAAAAATTTACGCTGCTAGTGTAGGTTGCGAAAAGACACAGACTTACTTGGCGGACTTAAAACAAGTGGCTAAAATGTCTGGACAAGATTTTACTGAAGTCCTACAGGAACTGATGACCCAAATAAACGAAGCTGTTGCAGAACTGCGCCCCTCACCTCAAACTACAGAGCAACAAGTCGATCCACCAGCTCACAAAATGGCAGCTGCACCTGCTCAACAACACAAAATGGCTGCTGCACCTGCTCAACACCACAAAAATGGCTGCCGTGACCTGCTCAACACCACAAAATGGCCGCTGCTCCAGCAAGCAACAACATGGCTCCTGCTTCTTCTCCTCTGCCAGTCCATAACATAGCCACTGCTGAAGTCAATCCACCGGAAATACAGAGGTATGTTGTGGAACACATTGTAAAAAGTGACGACTCTGCCCTCCATGTGCGCTCATCCCACAGACTGCGAGTGTTCTCTGGAAAAGTCCCTCGCCCACAACACGAAGTGGACTACGATACGTGGCGTTCGGGTGTGGACCTCATTCTGAAAGACACTGCCATATCAGAAATGCAAAGATCCAGATACATTCTCGACAGTCTCCTGCCACCTGCTGCTGACATCGTGAAACACCTCAGTCCAGACCTTCCAGCAGAAATCTACATCCAACATCTCGACTCCGCTTATGGGACAGTACAAGATGGAGAAGAACTCTATGTAAAATTCATGGACACTTTACAAGACTCGGGTGAAAAACCATCTGCATACCTACAGCGACTGCAAGTAGCCCTGAGTCTAGCCGTTAAGCGGGGAGGAGTGAAGTTAAGCGAAGTGAACAGGCACCTGCTCAGTCAATTCTGCAGGGGATGCTGGGATAACAGCCTCATCTCTGAGCTCCAGCTGAAGCAGAGAAAAACCAACCCACCTTCATTTGCCGAACTGCTACTGCTATTAAGAACTGAAGAAGATCGTGAAGCAAGCAAAGCTCAACGAATGAAGCAACATCTTGGGACTTCTAAACAAAGAGTTGCTGCTCAAGCTCAGTTCGCGGTGGAAGAAGATGGAGTTGGTGCTGCCCTGTCCTCGCTCAAGAAACAAATGGCGGAGATACAACAACAACTCGCCGCCCTAACTGCCTCCCAATCCGCTTACACTCAACAGCCATATCCATCAAGAATACCTGCAGTCCCAAAGCCACAAAGACAAAGGACATTTCCACATACAAATGTTGCATCATCAAGTCCCAAGCCTGGTTTCTGCTTCCGCTGTGGTGAAGACGGACACATCAAGCCTCAATGTGAGAACCGTCCTAACCCAGCGCTCGTCAGCTCAAAACAAAAACAGTTCAACGAAAAGAAGCAAAGGTGGCAGCAACGCAATCAACCTCCCAATAATCATTTAAACTAGAATCAGTTTCTGTCGTGGGACACACAGGAACTGCGCAGGACCCACACTGTCCCGCAAAGAACAGCGTTCACTGTGCAGAGCTACAACAGCCCAGTCCAGGGCCAAACACAAGGCTACCTAAAGGACTCATCGGATCAAGATGCACAGCTGAAGTAAACATTGCTGGTCACACTTACCAGTGCCTGCTTGACACCGGATCACAGGTGACCACAATACCAGTTTCATTCTACAACCGCCATCTTCATGAACAGCCCATTCACCCATTACAACATCTACTCCAAGTCGAAGGCGCTGCTGGTCAGAACGTCCCATATCTTGGTTATGTTGAAATCACTGTACAGTTCCCCAGAGACTTTGTTGGAGAAGAACATGAAATATCCACACTCGCTCTGGTCGTTCCTGACACAAACCCAGATGTCCTATCTACTGTCCTCATCGGCATGAACACCTTGGAACCGCTGTATGAGCAGTATATTGGCGAACATTCCACATTTCATCCCAGTGCCCACGGATACAGAGCTGTGTTGAAGACGCTTCAGCTGTCACACCAGCAGAAGGATCAAGGCAACGTTGGAGTTGTGAGGCTTCTAAGCAAGGCTCCAGTGCGTGTTCCGGCCGGCCGCACTATTGTCATCGAGGGCTCAGCTAAAGTCTCCTCTCCGCCATCAAGCCAGAATGTCCTTTTACAACATCCTGCCTCCACCCTGCCTGGTGGACTGTGCGTCAGCAGTTGTCTCATATCTCTTCCAGCTCTCCCACCATACAAGGTCCCCGTGGTCATCACAAATGAATCTGAGCAAGACACATTCATACCACCCTACAGTGTCATCGCTGATCTTGAGGCATACCACTGCATCCTCTCTGAACATCACGTGACTCATCGCCCAGCTGAGAAACCATCATCCAGCCTGAACATCGACTTTGGTGATTCTCCACTGTCACCAGAGTGGAAGAAGAGGGTCACAGAGAGGCTCAATGCAGTTTCGGAGGTATTTTCACAACATGATCTGGATTTTGGATGCACAACTGCCGTCAAACATCACATTCCACTCCACGACAATACACCATTCAAACAACGTGCCCGGCCTATCCATCCTCAAGATATCGAAGCTGTCCGCCGCCATCTACGCGAGCTTCTGGAAGCCGGTGTTATAAGGGACTCATCATCACCCTTTTCATCTCCTGTTGTGGTGGTTCGGAAGAAGAACGGTGAAGTTAGATTGTGCATCGACTATCGCAAGTTAAACCTCCAGACAATAAAAGATTCCTATGCCCTACCAAATCTTGAAGAGTCATTCTCAGCCCTCTCTGGTTCCAAATGGTTCTCAGTGCTTGACTTGAAATCCGGTTACTACCAGATTGAGATGTGCGAGGAGGATAAACCGAAGACCGCCTTTGTTACTCCCCTCGGATTTTGGGAGTTTAACCGGATGCCTCAAGGTGTCACAAATGCACCGAGCACATTCCAGCGTCTGATGGAGCGGTGCATGGGAGACCTCCATCTGAAGGAAGTGTTGGTGTTCCTCGATGATCTCATCATCTTCTCTGACACCTTGGAAGAGCACGAGCGTCGTCTCCTGAGAGTCCTGGACCGGTTGCAGGAATACGGGCTGAAGTTATCACCTGAGAAGTGCAGATTCTTCCAGACATCCGTTCGCTACTTGGGACATATTGTGTCAGAACGAGGCGTGGAAACAGACCCAGAGAAGATCAAGACAATAAAAACCTGGCCAATTCCCACAACACTCAGACAACTTCGATCCTTCCTGGGCTTCGCGGGATATTACCGCCGCTTCATCAAAGACTACGCCATCATCGCCAAGCCACTCAATAACCTGACTCGAGGGTATGCACCAGCTCGAAAGTCAAAGAAACCGGGATCCCACAAGACACCAATCTACAGTCCAAATCAACCGTTTGGAGAAAGGTGGAGTCCCAGCTGTCAACTTGCCTTCGAGACATTAATCAAGAAACTCACCACTGCTCCAGTCCTCGGGTTTGCAGACTCCACTCGTCCCTACATCCTCCACACCGATGCCAGCGTGACGGGAGTTGGAGCTGCATTATACCAGGAACAGGAAGGAAAGCTGAGGGTTATAGCCTACGCTAGTCGTGGGTTATCGCAGAGTGAGAGCCACTACCCAGCCCACAAACTCGAATTTCTGGCCCTAAAGTGGAGCGTCACAGAGAAATTCCAAGACTACTTGTACGGAGCAGAGTTCACGGTGGTCACCGACAGCAACCCCCTCACCTACATCCTAACCTCTGCAAAGTTGGATGCCACTGGACATCGCTGGTTGGCTGCCTTATCCACCTACTCCTTCAAACTCCTCTACCGGGCTGGTAAGCAGAACATCGACGCTGACGCTCTCTCACGACGCCCTCACCAATGCTCCAATAACGATTCACCTGAAGATCATGAACTTATCCACCAGTTCATCTCCCAGCATACAGCAGACTCTGATACCATCTCTGAAGAAATCGTGAACGCCATCTGCCAACGTCATCTGGTCCGAGCAACATCTCCGGAGGACCACGGTCAGATTGGCTTCGCCCTGGTTGAGTCGCTGTCCACAAATGCTGACATGATTCCTGACAATTACAGCTCTGAAGGTCATCACCAGCTGCCACTCATTCCCACTCTCAACATCAAAGAAAAGCAACACGCTGATCCTTGTATTAGAGAGCTTATCCACCAGCTTGAGACGGGGGAGAAGATCCCGCCAACAGCAAGAGCAGAGCTCCCTGAACTTCCTCTCCTACTCAGAGAATGGTCAAAGTTGGAGCTCGTGGATGGAGTACTGTACCGGCGAAGGCGAGAAAATGAAGATCTCTCCTATCAACTCGTACTCCTGAAGATCTGGCGCCCATCAGTCCTAAAAGCCTCCATGATGACATGGGCCACATGGGGATCGAACGCACTCGATCTCGTCCGTACAAGATTTTACTGGCCCAGGATGGCGATGGATGTGGAGCGAAAGATCAAGACCTGTGGCCGCTGTGTGCGTAGAAAAGCCTTACCTGAAAGAGCTGCCCCACTTGTCAGTATCACAACGTCACGACCACTTGAACTTTTGTGCATGGATTTCCTCAGCCTCGAACCAGATTCCAGCAATACTCAAAACATCTTAGTCCTCACCGATCACTTTACTAAATTCGCCGTTGCCATTCCCACACCCAATCAAACAGCAAAAACTGTGGCAAAAACGTTATGGGAGAACTTCATCATCTACTATGGCATACCGGAGCGAATTCACTCAGATCATGGACGGGATTTTGAATCAAAGCTCATCAAAGAACTTTGTGAAGTTGCTGGCATTCAGAAGAGTCGCACAACTCCATACCATCCGAGAGGAAATCCAGTGGAACGTTTCAATCGGACGTTGTTGGCAATGTTGGGAACTCTGGAGCAAAAACAAAAATCAAGGTGGAAAGAACATGTAAAACCGCTAGTTCACGCCTACAATTGCACTAGGAACGAGGTCACGGGATTCACTCCATATGAGCTAATGTTTGGAAGAACTCCCCGGTTACCTGTTGATATTGCATTTGGACTACCACTGCGTGAACCTCAGCACAAGAACCATTCGCAATACATTCAATCACTAAAATCAAGATTACAAGAAAGCTTTGAAATCGCTGCCAAGAATTCATCAAAATCTGCTGATCGCAACAAAGCAAGATTCGACAATCGGGTGATTCCATCAGCACTGGTACCAGGGGACCGTGTGCTCGTCAGAAATGTCCGCCTACGAGGAAGCAGAAGCTCTCTGACAAATGGGAGCAAGAAGTTCATGTTGTGGTCCACCGAGCAGGAGATCTTCCTGTTTACAAAGTGAAGCCAGAAATTGGCAATGGACCCATGCGGACACTGCACCGAGACCTCCTCCTACCATGTGCATTCCTCAAGGACGGTGATGAGAACCTGCAACATGAAACACACTCACCTGTCCAGAGACCCAGAACTCGGCAGAAAAGCATCAATCCAGACCCCTCCGCAGACACTCCTGCTGATGAAGACGAAGATCTAGAGAGCTTGGCATCTTACCATCAAAACCCACCTACAGTCCACTTTTCAGTGGAGAGACAGCGCCCCATTCCTGTCATGGATCCGCCCACTGAGAGTGTGAACCTAAGTTCGCCTGCCTCTGATCATCCTGTAGAAGCTGAAGACCAAAGGGAGCAAACATCTTCCCACTTCAGTACCCCAGCCTCTGTCGCAGAGTCCAGCAGTGAGCAGTCTGATGTGGAAGAAAATACACAAGAAACCATTCAAATTGAAACCCAGAACAATGACTTACCTGTAAACCTACCTGAACCCGAAGAAATACTTACCGAAGATCCTGTCGTTGGTTCAGTTGAAGATCCTCCTGGAGAGTCCAATCCAGTTGAGCCACCTGACAATGACACTGACACAGCTGACATTACCCTAAGGCGATCACATCGTCAAAGGACACAACCACAAAGACTCCAATATCCCACAGTTGGCAACCCGTTAATATCTGTCGTTCAAACCATGTTACATAGCTTGTCGGATGCATTGGGCATCAGTGCTAATACAGATAACCGTCTTTCGTCCGTTCATAATGTCTAGTTTTAACATGCAACGGGACGTGCACGATTTAAGGCGGGGAGGATGTAACCCAGGTTTAAAAATGCACTAACTGCGGTCGAATATAGGAAATTCCCACTTTTGCGAACGCACCACTAGGTCACGCTTTCTCTCTCGAGAACACACCGACCAATCGCGTTCGAGCAGCGCTCATACAAGCCCTGTTCGCTCCTCTCCTGCCAGAAGTCGGGAGAGGGACGAACCAGGACGGCCGCGCAGGAGCCCCTACCATCGTCGCTGACGCTGATTGTAGACCGCTGTGCGCAAATTGAAACGGGAATTGGCCAGGTGTGCCAGGAGTGCCAGGTGTGCAAGGTGTGCCCGGTGCCTGATCTGGATGGCGAGCTAATGAGCCTAAACGAACCCGAAAGTCAAAATCAACAGCATACACCTTCTGCGGTCCGGTAGGAGGCTGTAGCCTGTCCACTCCCAAAACTTGTTCAATACACATTCTGGTTCTCTACTCATGGACATTCCTCAAATCAAAAATCTCACATCTATGGACAATTAAGCCCACACGTTGTGGCTAACAGTTCATCTCCTCTTTTGGGAGCCTCAGGACGTTGTTGCTTTTGTTGTTTTTTGTTGTTGAAAGACTGAACTCAAACCCTATCAATCCGATAGAGCTACTACACTTGATCATATTGGTACCTTTTTCTTTCTTTGTAAATATATATATTCTGCAGAATTTGTAAATATTTGGTATATGTATGTTTGTTATCACTTTGCACTTTTTTTCAATATATGGCACCAGCCACTTAAACTTATATACTTGTCTGTATTATTATTTCCTGTTCACCCACCTCCCAGTGAGCCGTGTCTATTCTTCTGGTCTAGTCTAGCCTATCTCCAAATTCATTCCAACCCCTTTTCTTAGTGGCATACCCCACATATATATGCTACACATATTTTATTGATCCAAAACAGCTCATTATGAACACTTTCTCATCATAAGTTTACAGCAACCTTAATGTATTTGGAAATAAGCTACAGACAACTCAATAAACATTCATTCGTTACATTTTATACATTTTTTCCAGCTTAAGTTTAAAGCTCAACTGATGGATTTATTGCGTGTTATTGGCCCTAAATGTAGATTCCCATTTCTGATTTCTAACATTCAACATATGGATCCTATAGAGCTGCAAAGTGTGGGGTCAGATTTGAACAATAAAAGCTATGTGTTATTCCTCCGGCCAGGATCCAGCGCATTCACTCAAATGTAAGTCCAAAAACCTATCATTTATCAATATGGTGGACCTGCAATTTAGTTTCCTTTATTTCTTTGAATGTCTGAATTGTTTGTTTTGTTCCACAATCCTAGCAGACTGAGATTTAATTTGTTTGCACACAAAACAAAGAAACTGCACACATCAGTCTGTGCATTTTGCCATGGTCTAGATGCACGTCCCGGTGAAACGTTCTCTCTTGGAACTGGCGTGGAATCAGCGTAAGAAGTGGTAAAATTAGGTTAATTAAAGCTCCAAGTTCCATATTAAATTTGCTTTAGCACTTTTCCAATTCCACTTAATTCACACAACCTCCATTCTGTCCCAAAAACCTCTCCGACCAGCAGCCACTTCAGCGACGCTTTACAAAGACGAGAAGTCTGGCTTTACCTCTGCATGAGTTCATGTAAATATGACTGACAGGTGGATTAGTCATCAGGAACACACACGCGGTCTGCCTGAATCAGGACAAATATGGCCGTTTACGAGGGAAAAAAAAATACACAGGGGACTGAAAAATATCTCAATGAGTGAAGCAAGCTGTTAAAGCAGAACTAAGTAACATTTTTACCTTATTAAAGATGTTAGACGTGAGAAGACGTTACGATGCGGATTTGCTGCAGCAGTGATCGTGTTTAGAGGCAGAAATTCTCAGAACGAGTATAGCGATGATTTAAGGACTTAAAACAGCGGAATATTTTTGGATAAGTGCCGTAGATGATCCGAAAATACGTCCTGATTGCTACTTCAGGTGTGTTTTTGATGACGGAACATTGTTAGCGTTATGATTAAAAGCTCAAAAAAGTCACTGTATGAATATGTGTCCTTTAAAATATTTGGCGACGTGAAATGTTTTTATACGTGACCGTATTTCCTTATTTCAATTAAAAAAGAAAAAACAAGCTTTTGCGTCTTTTCACTAGCAGTGTATTTTCTCAAGAGAGCTGCAGGGGGAGCTCTGTCGCTGAAGTTACTTAGTTGTGCTTTAATTGGACTTTTCTCATAAGGGCTTGTCTGCATGAATATGTTAATGCTTTGCTTTGCATTTGGCACTAAACTTATGTATCTTAAATTTATTCAATGAGGTGTTTTTATTGCAAAAAAGTGCCTTAAATTAAATTAATGTAATGTTGTGATTTTGAATGCACTTGTAAGACACCCATTTTGTTCTTTTGCAATTTCGGTTGGGGTTAATGAAGAGTAAATAGGCCTAGATTTGTCTTGCCGGTGGCCTTAATTAAACACCACTCAGTATATTATCCATGAAATTCAGATCCTCATTCTGGTGGTAAATGTCCTCTTCCTGCCCTCAGCTCTTGGTTTCCTCTTATCTCCTGTGTGTCTGGCCCCTGTTATCTACAATCCTGGGGGCACATGTGTGTTATTGAGCAACTGTTCATCCTCACTATAACTGTGAGCCGTTGTTTATTTGTACAGTTGGAGGTGAATTCTGCCAAAAACACGAACAACGTTGTAAATACTCTGCGTTTTTTACTGAGCAGATACTAAGTACAAATAATACAATCTAAGTGAATTCATTGTGTGTCAATCTGGGAAAGGCTGTGGCCCAGTTTCACAGATGAATCAAGTGGATAAAATCACATTTATGTTGACAATTCATAAACAAACCCCTTTTCTAACATTAACAGATGTCAATGTCCAAACATAAGCCACTTTTCTACGGTGAACATTGCTGTCTTTGATTTGACTAATCTACCAATGACACTTGACCAGGAAACATTTATCCTGGAGCACACTGCACGACTGAGGGTTAAATTGGTAAATTGAAGGACCAGACAGTAGGTCACTGAGTTTGCGGAAATAAAACTTTTAAGGAACTATTCACACACATTACCACAGAAAAGGCTTGTCATTTTATAACTATATTTAATTTTATACTAAAATTACTATAAAGGGCTTAGTGTTGATCATTTACAAAACCTCTAATGAAATGCAACTAATGTGGGTTTATGTTGTTATACTTGATGAACAACAATATTATTAAAACAATATTAATGGCTGTTCCTTAGATTCTTTGACACAATTTTATTCTGCTTTAAATTTGAGATTTTTTCCTGGTTTTCTTTGGTCATAATTAGTCCAGTTAGGGTATATCTAGACTTCTAATCTTTTAATCTAATCTTGAGTATAACAGTTAAAAGTTTGCTTTATCAAAACAATCTGCGCCCATTTTGCATTTTGACATTTAAATGTAGAATGTAAAGCCTCAAACTTCATCACAGAACAAACAGGTCTAAAATACTAAGGTCAAAAATGCACAAATTCTGAGTAAAATACCTTCAATGACAGGATTATTGAGGGTAATTGATAGCTGTAGTGTTCAAAAATTCCCCCGACAGCAAAAAAAGGAGATAATAGCTATCATTTTGAGCCTTAAATCACCACAAAAAATGACTAAATGGATTGTTATTGGACCATGCAGATGGATTACAGTATAGACCATGGAGTTTGTGACGGCGCGGCCCAGAAAAACACACTTATTTCTCTAATAATGCTCAGTATTCCTCCTGAATGCCTCTGGAGATGGCTGGTGTTGAACTTGGCAGAAACAGACTAAGTGAGGGAACAGGAGATAGAAGCTTCAGCCTGAGGGAGATTTGGGCTGCAGCCAGGAAGTCAACTCTAAGGTTCCTCAAAAAATTGTTAACAGGTTTGAGAGATTTCTATAGTCGAAGAAAATGCGGTCCATGTGCCTCAGCGGCGCTCAGACGCTCCAGGTTTTTGGAGTTAAAAAAGAAATAATTTCATGCCAGGTATAGCGTCTTCTTACTGTTTTGAAGCAGATACAAGAACAACTGAATCTGTGTGTCCAGAGCTTTAATCTGCAGACCGTTTCTCCCTCTCAGTTTATAAACAGACCTCACGTTCAGCTCCTGCTCCTCCAGAATCCCCGGCTCGTGAGCTGCTGAGGCTGAACAAGCTCTGATCCATGACTGGAGCAGGAGCTGGACTTTAAGGAGAGACCATCAGATCTGAGAGAGGACGCAGAAGTTTAAACACACTAGATTTCAGCTCTGAAACGTGCAACATAAATGAGAGACTCGTGTGAGGCTCAGTCTGCTTTGTGATTGGAGAACCATCTTGAAAGTTAAACACCAAATTCTAACATCAACAAATTGTCCATCATGTCCAGTGTGTTTGCAACAAAGAATACAACATTGCAATTGTTATCAGACAAAGCAATACTTGATTTGAACTTGTCTTCCTCGTATCCAGGGACACAGATGAGTTCAAATGTAAATCTTACTCTCTCTAAAGGTACACACTCTGCAGTTGCTTTTCTGGGCACGGGTGTCGGGCTGGGGGGGTAAAGGCTACTGGTTTCCTCGGGCCCTTAAAAGCATGTGATGTTTATTTTTTTCTCAGTTGCCTTTATCTACGATTCAATCTATTTGTTTTGTAATAGAATGCATTGTAGTTGAGTAAAGTCCTTGAGAGGCTAAGTACAATTATGAATGAGATCTGAGGGCCCCATCCTGCTTTCAGAAAAGAGGAAAGTCATGGTTCACATGTAAGCCAAGTTGTTTGCAAATAAAACTAATGATTAGGATGTGCATTTAATGTAAAAATGCATTTCAAGATGTTTGGGAAATTGACCTGGTTGTTATTGTAAAAAAAAAAGTATGGGCATGCCAATATAGCAGCTACACAGGATGTCCATCCATCCATCCATCCATCCAGCCATCCATCCATCTTCTTCCGCTTATCTGGGGCCGTGTCGCGGGGGCAGCAGTCTAAGCTGGGACTCCCAGACTTCCTTCACCCCAGACACTTCCTCCAGCTCCTCCAGGGGGATCCTGAGGCGTTCCCAGGCCACAGAGAGACATAGTCCCTCCAGCGTGTCCTGGGTCTGCCCCGGGGCCGCCTCCTGGTGGGATGTCTGTAAATTAAATAAATTCTTTAAAAATTATTGTTAGGTATTTTGTATTCTACCTATAGTAAATGAATAATTGATATTTAGAATAATCAAATTATTTGTGGGGATAAATAAATCATATACAAAATTATTCATTAGGGGCCCACCAAAAAGGTTTGTACCTGGGCCCTAGAATTTGATGCTACGCCCCTGTTTCAGAGTATGTTTTTGGCACAAAGAACACTTGTAATTGAATAAATGCATGTTTAATGCCACACTGCGGAACATCCCAGGCAGCGCACCTACAAGAGACAAAATGGTATATTTTTATAATATTTGAGACGTAAAAGGTACTTTTTTGAGCCCTGCAGCAAAGTTGAGGACGGAAATGGATCAAACAAAATCAAACTCATGCTGTTAAAAGAAAATTGAACTCTACAAGTTACAACTGAGGGAATACACAAACGCTGAGTAAGTTGTGTGCTTATGCTTGTATGCTCTTCTATGCTTTATTATGGGACAATTATGGGGCATTCAAGAAGTGTTTGCTTTTGGACCTAGTGATACAAATCCTACCCAAAACATATTTCTGATTTTGACATCATACTTTGTTGAAAACTGGAATGGCATCTACTGAAAAATGCAACACTTAAAAGAGATTTAAAAACCGTTAATAATTTAAAATATGTTCAGTATTTCACCATGTAAAATTGGTTTTCAAAATATAGTAGTGCTCAATAATTTGTGAGGTATTTTGCTGCTTGGGGCAATCGATTCAAACCCCTGACCATCTGGTTAACCCCCGTGTGCGGTTACTCACACCCGTTCTCTCTGTGGGACGTTTCTGACTTCAAAAGATTTATAGAGGGATGTTTTTGCACCTACTGTATGTTAATTAAATCATCGCCTCGTCATATGCACAGTGCAAAAACACATGTCGAGGGTTAAGGCTCCGGTCCGAGGCTGCTGGGTCTGCTGCGTGTTGATAGTTTTACCAGAGAACGGTTACGAAACACCAGCTCAGTTGTGCTGCCTCACACACGTCCAGAACAATCGTGTGAAGCTGCAGTGAGTTTGATGGATGAAGACAGAAGGCAGCGGCGATGACGGACGCTGGGACTCCGCATTTTTCTGTGTGTGACTGTTAGTGCAGTGAAACGATCAAATGTGAGAGGAGACGCTCTGAACGCGAGGTGCAGTATAAGGATTATTGCTGATAATAGTGACTATAATCGACTATAAAAACTGATAATCAACTAATTGTTAACTGAACTACAGACCAAATTCAGGGCCCCAGGTACAAATCTTCATACATACATAATACTATATATGATTTATTCTTTCCAGCAAATTTGGTTATTAATGTTATTTTTTCATTCACTTTTGCAGGATTAATATACATGTTAATTTCTATATTGCACCTAATTGTACTTTTTGTTTTTGCAATAACTATCTGGACAATTTCATCTCGAAACATGTTAAAACAAAATGCTCTACCTACAAATTAAAATCCGTTTTACTGGTTAATAACTTGGCTAATATGTGAGCAATGTTTTTTCTCCTACAGGGGCAAGTAGCCCCTGATCTCATACATAGAACAACAACAAAAAAAAAGTGTAGAAAAATACAACTGAGAAAAAACAAAACTATCACATGTGTTTGGGGGCCCATCCCTACCCTGGGCCCTGGGGAAACCAGTACCCTTTACTCCCCCAGTCCGATACCCCCGATAGAGACTCTAAAACACATGTCAAAACAGAAACAAAATTGTAATTTTGTAGGTCTTTTAATGCAATTTTATGCTATTGTGTAAAGCACTTTGAATTGCCTTGTGCACTGTGCTCTACAAATAAGCTTGCTTTGCCTAAATGCGTGAAATGGAATAGTAACGTTTCCAGACTGGAGGATAGTCTGCTGCGCTTGTTACTGATCTGAAAATCAGTGCACTTAAGACAAACCCTGCACAGATGCGGGTAAAACGCAAACATCCACGAAGCCTCATACAAAGCAAGGACTGACTGGCTAATCACTGACGGGGCCTGAGAGACATACTGGAAGGTCTTAGCATAAAACTTTGCAGCTACAGTATATTTGCAAATAAAAACTTCTATCCAACAGGAAACCACACTTTTGGCAGACAACTTATTTACATTGAGTTATTACAAGTGGAAATAAACACATGTAAGATCGTTTTTACTTTCACTTTAATGTAGTGGACCAAAACAAAACAGCACATCAGCCGGATATGACAACACAGAGACTCCAGACAGATACAGGCGGCAATGCGTGTCATATCAGGGGGCGTGGTCTGCCATGGGGGAAACTCTGTGTTGATTGAATAGACAGACATTCGTGGTGAATTATGTCTGCTTTAAGATCTACTAATTCAAATCAAGTCACAACTGAGGCTTGGTGGAGACTGTTGACATGACGTTTCCTACGAAGGCAAGGCAAGGCAAGGCAAGGCAAGTTTATTTGTATAGCACAATTCGTACACAGGGCAATTCAAAGTGCTTTACATAAACAGGAAAAGTTGCATTAAAATCACAAAACACAAAAAGACACACAGAATCATTTTAAAATCATTTTAAAATAAAGTGCTTTATAAGAGAAGAGTGCAGATAGATCTTTCAGTCGTATGCACGTCTAAAGAGAACTGTTTTTAGCCTGGATTTAAACATTGTCAGAGTGGAGGCCTGTCTCACATCTTCAGGGAGACTGTTCCAGATTTTAGCTGCAAAAAACTGAAATGCTGATTCCCCATGTTTAGTCCTGACTCTAGGCACCTGCAGGAGGCTGGTCCCTGAGGTCCTCAGATTGCGAGATGGTTCATATGGCACTAACATGTCAGAGATGTACTTTGGTGCTTGGCCGTGGAGAGACTTGAACACAAGCAGAGCTGCTTTAAAGTCAATTCTCTGAGCCACAGGAAGCCAGTGCAGAGACCTGAGCACAGGACTAATGTGATCGTACTTCCTGGTTCTTGTCAGGACCCGAGCAGCAGCATTCTGGATGTACTGCAGCTGTTTTACAGCTCGTTTGGAGAGGCCAGTGAACAGGCCGTTGCAGTAGTCTAACCTACTGGAGACAAATGCATGGATAAGTCTCTCCAAGTCTGGTTTAGACACTATACCTTTAATTTTGGCAATGTTTTTAGGTGGTAAAGGCTGTTGATGTTATTGATTTGATGTGGCTGTTAAAGTTCAGGTCTGAGTCCATTATTACCCCCAGATTTCTAACTTGATTTGTCGGTTTTAGAAGCGAGAGACTGGAGGTGACTGCTGACACTTTCTCTCTGTTTCTGCGGCCCAAAGGCGATGATTTCAGTCTTGTCTGAGTTTAGCTGAAGAAAATTGTTTTGCATCCACAAGCTGATCTGTTGGATGCAATGACAGAGTGAATCCACTGGTCCATATTCACCTGCTGTCAGTGAGACATAGATCTGAGTGTCATCTGCGTAGTTGTGATAAGACACATTTGTGCTGAGTATTAACTGGCCTAAGGGCAGCATATAGAGGTTGAACAGAAGGGGTCCCAGGATTGACCCTTGGGGCACCCCACAGGTCAAGCTCACGTGGTCTGAGACACAGTTACCAATCTCAACAAAGTACTCTCTGTCCTCAAGGTAGGACTTCAACCAATTTAGGGCAGTGCCAGTGATGCCCACCCAGTCCTCTAGTCTCTGTAGGAGGATCCTATGATCGACAGTGTCAAAAGCAGCGCTCAGATCTAACAGAATTAAGACTGAGGCTTTGCCCGGCGTCAGTGTTCAGGCGGATGTCATTTGTCACCTTGATAAGAGCAGTCTCAGTGCTTTGATGAGGTCTAAAACCTGACTGAAAAACATCAAAAGAGTTGTTTATTAAGAGGAAGTCAGTGAGCTGTTGGTAAACAACCTTTTGAGGACTTTGCCTAAAAATGGCAGATTTGAGATGGGCCGATGATTTTTCAGTACTGAGGCATCAAGACTGCTCTTCTTTAGGAGAGGCTTAATGACCGCAGTTTTCAAGGCCCTTGGGAATGTTCCAGATTGAAGCGACATGTTAACTATGTGAGTGAGTGGTGTTAACAAAGTGCTCAGAACAGACTTTAGAAATCTGGTGGGTAACACATCGAGGCAGCATGTAGAAGAACTCAGACTGGTGATGATCTCTTGGACAGTTTTGTCAGTTACAGGTGCAAACTGAGTCAGCTCTAAATGTGTAGGTGGTTTTAAAGTTATTATTTGCACTGTGGAATTTATGGCATTTTTAATGCCCTGAACCTTGTCATTAAAGAATACTGCAAACTCATTGCACTTAGCTGTGGAAATTAGTTCTAATGGCAGCAGAATTGGAGGGTTTGTTAGTCTGTTTACTGTTGCAAACAGAGCACGCGAGTTATTACTGCAATTTCCAATTATTTCAGAAAAAAACCCTTCCCTTGTTTTACATAAAATGAGGTTGTACATGTACAACTTTTCTCTATAAATCTCTTTATGAATCTGGAGCTTTGACTTGCGCCATTTTCGCTCAGCCCTGCGGCACTCCCTTTTCTGTGCCCTGACTGTCTCATTATTCCTCCATGGCGCCCTCTGCTTATTTTTAACCATTTTAACCTTCATAGGGAGCAATGGTGTCCAGAACATTCAAGATATTAGATGTAACAGAATTTAAAAGTCGTCAACATTTGAACATGAAGGATTTTCAAAGTTTATCATTTCCACGAAGAGTGCACTTGTGCTGTCATTTATGTGTCTCCTCCGAACAACTGCAGGACCAGTCGGTGATTTGGGAATAACAGACATGTCAAAGAAAACACAGAAATGATCAGACAGTGCCACATCGACCACACTGACGTTTGAAATATTAACCCCTTTAGTAATTAGCAGGTCCAGAGTGTGTCCTCTGCTGTGAGTGGGGCCACTCACATGCTGAGTAAGACCAAAGGTTTCAAGGACAGCATCAAGCTCTTTAGCGTTTCTGTCGCAAACATTATCCACGTGAACATTGAAATCACCTGTAATGACCAAACCGTCAAAGTCTGTGCATACAACTGAAAGCATCTCAGTAAAATCATCAATAAAACCTTGGCAGTGCTGGGGAGGCTTGTACAGGACAATGTAGAGTATGGAGGGAGACTGTTTTAGCTCCATTTTAAAAGATAAATACTCAAATGATAAAAACACCCCAAAAGACAACCTCTGGGTAACTATTTTATCTCTAAAAACTGCACAGACACCTCCACCCTTTTTGTTGTCGCGTGTTTCAGATTCAAACTTGAAGCTTCGGTGGAGTCGCTTCTATTAGAACTACATTCTCCGTGTTTTTGTCAAGCCATGTTTCAGTTAAAAACATAAAATCAAGATTATAAGAAGATATAAAATCATTAATTAAAAGTGATTTGTTACATAATGATCTGACATTAAGCACAGCAAGTTTCAGATTGGTTTCAATGTGACTGGACGCGTTATCTTTTCACAGGGAATATGAATTAAATTTCTAAGATTGGACAGTCTAACTGTCCTTCTGTTCTCCAGTCTGTGTGACGTGACAACAGATATAACACAGGGCCCGGGTTTGTTTGACCATTTTCATGACCATAAGTCCCGGCAACGCTGAGACCCACTACATCCTAGCTATGGGAGATAACAGTTCTGGGGGAGGTGGGGGAGGGCGGCGAAGGGGGAGACCTGGAGGAGGTTTGGGCAAAGGCTGAGTGGGGAGAGCTGGAAGGGCTTTGGGTGATGGACCAGGTGAAAGGCGAGGGGGTGGAGGTGCAGGTCGTTTTTTTGGTGAAGCAGGAGAGTTGAAGCTCCTGGGTGGGAGGGTGGGCACAGATTTGTGCGGGAAGAGTTCATCATTGTTGACATCAGAACTCTTGGTCTTGCAAATTAGGTGTGAGTGGAACCATCTTTACTCCTGATTTGATCAGACTTTCAAGATGGTTGGGAAGGTACCTGGGTGAAGGTGGAGATGAAAAGGAGAGTGATGATTGAGTGGGAGTAGATGTTGCAGGGGGGACCCAGGACTGGTCTGAGGGTAGGGGTGGTGACAGGGCAGCTGCTGGGCCTGTCACAGACCAGTCCATGGCCTGTGATGAGAACCCTGAGGGAGGGGGGACGGATGTTGAGCTTGAACCCTTCACTGGGGGCGGTGGAGATCGTTGTGGTGCTGCAGCTGATGAGCTCTGTACTGGAGGCAGTGTAGGTGATTTTGGAGCAGCTGGAGCTGAATCCTTTGCTGGGCCTGGTGGAGCTGCTGTTGATAAATCCTTTGTGGAGGCGGCTGTTTTGTTACTGCTGATGTTGAAGCATTGACTTGGTCTCTGGCTGATTGATCCGGTGTTCTTCTCTCATTCCTCTCTTCTCGAACTATCTGTTCACGACCCTGTCCACGGCCATTCTGATGCCTGAGAGCGTGGAGGAGGTTTTCTGTCAGCGCCCTCACTCCACCTCTGCACAGATGTGGGCCCCTTCCCCTGAACAGGTCCTCTCGTTTCCAGAACAGATAGAAGTTCTCAATGTAGTGCAATCCTCTAGGTGCACACTCTTTGGACAGCCAAGTGTTCAATTGTAGCAGCCGGCTAAACTTGTTGATCTTCCTGTCAATATTTGGAAGAGGTCCACTGATGAATGTTTTGATTTCTACTTTATCAAGCTCCTCAAATAACTTCATGAAGTCTTTTTTCAAAACTTCAGTCTGCTCCTTTCGAATGTCCACTGCACCCACGTGTACAATCAGCTGTTTAACTCCTCTGTGTGTGGACAGTACTCTGGGAAGCAGTGACGTAATCTCAGAAACTGTGCCGCTGGGGAAGCTGAATGTTTTCATTCTTCCATGTACGACTCCACTGATAGCACCGTCTCCTATCAAGAGTGTGTCACTGTCCTTGACGTTTGGCACAGACTGTCTGTCTTTCTGCTGCTTTTTATCAACATCATGGTGGCTACAGTTTTCTCGTTCTGTAAATTCAGTCTCTGATAGTGGCAAAAATCTGTTTGTAAGCTGTATAGCAGGCGACTTTACATTAGCTTTGTATCGTTTTGGTTTTGCACCGAGTTTGACCCAAGATGCAGCCGGCTGGTCTTTACCCAGTTTTGGGAAAGACACAGAGTCGCTCCGGTTTAAGTTGAAAGTAGCTTTTCTTGAAAGATATGTAGACTTCTTACCCCTCGGTGACACTGGAATTGTATCGTGAAGTCCTTTTTCAGATTCTAGAGCGAATATCCGTGCTTGTAGCTCAATTATTTCATGTTGATATTTCCGACAGCGTTCACAAGAGTTTGTTTGACTTCTCTCCCCGGACATGTCGCTGGCTCGTCAGATAGTTTGTTAAAAATGGAAAAAATTATCTTAAAATCCTTGGTTTCCTTCGAAAAGTCATAATCCAAGATTTATAGAGGAAAAAATTTGATTTAAAAGCAAAATAAATAAGAAAACAGCTGTAGCAAGCAGGAGCAGCAAGGAAAAGCGTCTGCACTCTTCAGTAACAGGAAGTAGCTTCGAAAAGTAAATGTAAAAACAGCATGGTAGCGTTTAGCCTGCAGGAAACCGAGACACATTTAGGCTGTTGGACCATTTTATTCTTCTCCATGTCTTTGTGTCTGTATTTATTACAATCAAACTCCTAAACTAGGCATTTGCTCTTGAAGTTGTTGAACAGTGGGTTAAGAGAGCACATTCTTTTCTCCCCACAGAGGTCCAAAAGTGAGTGTTCCCTCAGATACCAACTGTATCTGTTATTGGGAAATATAAGATTTGATGTAAGACAGTTCAATTGTAGTTCGTAGGGTTACATCTATTTTGAAAAATGTGTTTAGATAGCCATTTTTTTTAGATTAAAAGGATTTATATGAGACAACAGCAGAAAGGAAAAGACATGGAGTGAGTCATGAGTTTAATCTAACTTGTATATCTTTGTTTTCAAGTACATTTTGTATAAATGGCTCTTTTGCATGAATTCCTGTGCAATTTTTGTCTTTTGAGTGCAATTTGGGTCAGATACATGGAGTTTTTTACTTTTACCTGACAAATTAGTCGATAAAGCATGTTAGTCAACCAAGAATTTCTTTAGTTGACTACAGGCCTAACTGAACCACAACTTGTAATCTGGTGGCCACTGGTTCTCTCCAACTTTCTCGTCTGTTTCTCTGGTTTTCCTGATTGCTCTGCTCTTTGCTGTTCCTCCAATGCCCACAAATCCCCACTTATTTATTTTTTTAGCAGTGTGACAAAGTGGGTCTTTGTCCCTTTAATCACTTTTAATTTGTCTTAATTTTCAAATTCCCGTATACAACTAAAACTGCTAAACATAACTATCCCGGGTTTGTTTAGTTTAGTTTTTTTTAGTTATCACACAACACATAAGTTTCTTCTCAATATGTTTATTTGTTTAAATTTGTATTTCAGTTCATTCCAACAAACTTACCTGGTCCTCCACATGGTCTGGTCAAAGAGGAGGAGGGCCTCATGGCGGCCATTTTTAAAACCTTTGGAGGGGTCATGGGCCAGACCATGTGGAGGGGAGAACTGCCATAGTTCAATTTGGTTTTAGTGTAATAATGCATTTAAAATGTATTTGTTTTGTGTTTGTAGTTTCAGTTAGACATTTGAATTGTTTTAGGGACAGTGGTCTATGGAGGGGGATTGTAATTCCAGTGCCTCTTTGAGGAGTAAAGGGTGCAGATTCCTGCAGTCAGGATGAACCGTCCTAGGGGAGGGGCCTAGAGTATAAGAAGGGTTCTGTTGGCCCCATTTGAGTGAAGCAAACCATGTAGCTGGTACCTGTGGGGGTTTTTTTTTTTTTTTTTTTTGTTTCATCAGTTTGTTTGAGTTCTGTTGCTTTTGATTTCGTTAAGCACAGTTATTTTTGTAAATATGTATCATTTTCTGCACTTTTTTTCCACGGGAATAAATGGGGAAAACGTTCGATTCTGAGTCTGCCTCCTACTTCTGACCACTTTGGCCGACTTCCCCACAAGCAGGAATGATCTCGTTGAAACCTGACTAAAAGGAACAGAGCTGTACATAAACTGCAAAGAGCAAACATATCACATCCAGCCTGATTTAGTTTGATCAAAATATCAATATGACACATGTCCTTTCTACAGCCCTTTCAGTCACTTTCTGAGGCCTCATGAGTGACTGTTCTGTCCCGTTCTTGACCCTGGGAACAGGAACGATGACTCTGAAGTGACTCCGCGCTCACATCCGCAGAGTCTGGGCCCCTCTCTGTTTTAGTGAGAGGGCAAACTGTTGCTACAAGTTTATAAACTGAACTGCAAAGAGTGGAAAGACGGGAGAGAGAGAGAGAAAGGATGGGTGGGACTTCCTTTTTGCACAGGAAACACTGATACACAATGACATCAGGAGGAAAGAGCAGATAACACAAGTTTACAATTAATGGTGAACTTTAACCCCGATAACCTTGAATATCAAACAAATATTATTCACCTTATTTCGGAAGTTGCCTTATGCGCCTTGCGTCTTGTTTCCGTTGCTTTAGTTTACATGGAGCAGACAAGCTCAACAGAAAATAAGTTCTACACGGACTTAAAAGACGTTTTCAGACTGACCAGGAAATTTGAGCGTTGTTGACTTGTTGTTGCTCGTGTTCATTAAACATTTTAAACAAATCAACCTACTTTATGTAACATTTTAGCGGCGAGATTTTTCCCTTGTTCGTCATTAGCTTTAACGGAGTGGGCGGGGCAGAATAAGGTCAATACGCAGAAAAAAAACGGATGCAAAAGGACTCTTTACTTTGTGCTTGAATCCATTTGGAACGTTGTTTTTTGTTTATTTATTTATTTAATGAGACAGTGTGCAATATACATTAACCTTAACGGGAGAGATGCATTGTGCCAATTTGCTCCCGTAGTCCCTGGACAGGCTGATGACTTCATAAAGACCATTCCAGGATGGCGTTACAATGATAAATGCAACATAGACGTTATCTCAAACAGCATAAAATCACCACAATCATCACAAACATAAAACCATTCATTCTTTCCCAGATCATCACTCAGTCCATCTTCACAGCTCACAAACACATCAGTTCATATTACGGGAGAAAGTTTGATTTGAAAGGAGCCATTTTCCCAGGCGCGAAAATGTCTGATAGTTTGAACACGTGATCTGCTCAGCTCTGTTGGTAACACATTCCACTGGTGGACAACCACACAAGAACAAGCTGCATTTCCAAAAGCTGTCCCTCGTTTTTGGAAGCCTGCACAGTCGACCGAGTGGAGCTCAGAGAAATGAACCTTTTAAGCGCAGGAGCAGCAGTATTATGAATAATCTTATTCACCTTATTCCGGAAGTTGCCGTACGCGCCGCCGTCTTGTTTCTGTTGTATTAGTTTACACGGAGCAGACGAGCTCAACAGAAAATAAGTTCTACACGGACTAAAAAGCCGTTTTCAGGCCGCCCAGGAAATCGTTTTTGTAACATTTTAGCGGCGAGACTTTTCCCTCGTTTGTCATTAGCTTTAACAGAGTTCTCATCAAACAGAAGTGCGTTTACAACTAAAGTACAAAAAACGTCAAAAGTGGGAGGGCAGACTAAGGTCAATACAGCACACAAACATTTGAATGCATAATCAATTTTTCCAAACTTAGAATGTTTTCTGTGATTTAATGGGATTGAAATAGGTGACTTTTCTTGTCATGGATCTTCAGAGAACTATATATATAATGAATCAAGTGGACACATTTACAGGCCTGTGACCAGCTTGTAAAAGAAAATGTGGAACTATCATTGCATTTAGACAAGCACCTGGAGCCTCGATGGTTAGGGAACTCCTGATGTATCTGAACTGGCTTTGTTAAATTGTATTCTATTAGTCAGTTTTTTAACGTGTTTCTTAAAACATAAATTTGGTTTCAGAATAACCCCTAAATATTTGATCTGATCGATATTATTAATCTTCTGACCTTCTATAAAGATTTCAGGACAATTCCAAAGCTTATGGTGGTTTGTAAAAAAACATAGAGACTGTTTCGTCAACGTGAGGCAAGTTTTTTTCAGCCAGGGAGAAACTTTCTTCATCTCTTCTGTCAGTTTTTGAGAAAACATATTTAGAATGGTTCAATGCTTTTCATGGTCATTATCATTGGAAATACTACTCCCATGTCTGGTTTATTCCTGTTTTGACCAACTTCAGGTCTGGTTTTGTGGTTTTTCCATTTGTTTACTTGGTTCTGGTAAAGTGCAGCATCTGCTTTAGTCCCAGTTGAGTCCTATTTTCATCAAGATCTGGTTTTAGAATGGTTTAGTCATTTTTATGTTGACATTGTCCTAGTTTAGGCTCAACTTTCTGTCAGTTCAGATCCTTATTGGATGCATTCACACAGCCCTGAAGACGACTTGGTTCAAGTTCTAGTTTATAATCCAGCCTTAGTTATGGATTTAGTCTCAGTTTAGTTCCAGTTTTGATGCGATGGGAGTATATGTTTTTTAAAGTTCAGTAAAAGTAGTTACTTGGCTAAATATGCTGCCAAAATTTTACTGAAGCAAAAGTAAAACGTATGCAAGAAAAATACTTCTCAGAGAACTATTTTTTAAAACTTTTTTGCCTTTTGTCTATTTGCCTTTCCTCTGATCTAGGTTATCAGAAAGAAGAAAGAAGCAGAAACAGCGAGACAGTCGCATTCTGGGACGACAAGGATTTGTGCAGTTTAAATATCTACTCAAAAACATACAATTACCCCCAAAAATCTACTCAAAAAAGTACAATTGACCCCCAAAAAATCTACTCAATTACAATAATGTAGTATTTATAATATAATATATGAGTATTTGTAATTAGTTATTTTCCATTTCTGCTAAACGTTCACACTTTGGTCTTGGTTTGAGCCCATTTTAGTCGCATTATAGACTTGATTTGTCCTGTTCTAGTCCTGGTTTGGTCCTGTTCTAGTCCGGGTCCGACCTGCTGGTGTTGTCATTTTATGTGTTGATTTTAGTCCTGGATCAGTCCTGCTTCATCCCCAGTAATAACAAATGCTTCGCCACAGTGCCTTCTGTCCGGACCTGTGGGACTCCTCTAGTGCTTGCAGCCGTTTTGCTTCAGCTTCGCCTCATTTCGAGCCTCTGTGTTTCCTGGACTTTCTCCGGACTTTCTCTGGCCTGCGGACGGTCCACAGCTGTCCACGCACACCTCCCCTGAGGCTCGGGCTGGCGCTGATTGGGTTAAAGCCTCAGGATCCGGAGCTGCTCGGGAGCTCGTTAGTTTTGCTTTGCTGTCAGAGAAAATAAGGACAGGAAGCTGAACGGCATGCAGCAGTTTCCAATGGAACGATGTGTTCGAGTTTGATGGAAAATCTGTCATTCCCTTTAGCTCAGTAAATCCACAAAACTGAAATATTAGACGTCAATGTGCAAATAATAAATGTATAAAACAAGCATGTGTTTAGTTTTAGTTTTGTTGCATTTTGTTTTAAAGTTTTAAAACAGATTTTTAACATTTTAATTTAATTTTAAGGCCGTGGTCCTTGCTAAAAAGGAATGTAGCCTAGTGGTAAATATGGGTAATACAGTGTAAACAAACCTGATGGATTAGTGCTAATCAACATTTCACCTGAAAAAACAAATTACATGATTAATAAAAAAGTAAACGTTTATTTTTACTTTACGTTTTATTTACTTTACATAAATAGTGAGACATAATTTATGAATAAATAAATAGATTCTTTTATATTATTAAATGAGCTAAATATTCAGTGATTTCATTGCATTACAGTCATTAAAATAAAGATTTACGGCTTACATTATTTTGTTTAAATAATAAATAATTAGAAGTTTAACAGTTAGCCCATAGAACTCATACAACTATTAATCATGGATGTATTAAAAGAACTGGATAAGGTACGCTCTGTCTGTGGTCCCAGATTGATTTGTGGTCGTGCGAGGTACTGCAGCCTCTTGGAACCAGCCTTTTTCTAAAATTGCTCATTATAATTGCTGACAGTACAGAATTATTATCGGTATTTAAAAAAATTGAAGGAAATGTTCTTTTCTACCGTTTCTAAAATCACAGAAATTACCGTTTTTATTTGAAGTGGGGGATTGTCGTCACGTGGCGCCCTAAAACAAAGATGGCAGCCTCTGTATCAGGAAGTAAAACAAAGATGGCAGCCTCCGTATCAGGAAGTAAAACAAAGATGGCAGCCTCCGTATCAGGAAGTAAATGCGGAAGTAAGAAACTTTTTTGGGGTCATGCACCAATGAGCACTCTCCATAGGGATAAACAGGGCGGCCATTTTGGATTCATCTTCCAGGTTTTATTATAGTTCTATGCTATTAATACATCCATGATAGAACTATAATTACGTGTTTCTTACTGTTCCAATGTTATTATTTCTTATTGGTCATTTGAGCGCTCGCTCTTCGTGGTCGATTGTGATTGGCTGGTACGTAAAGGGGTGGATGCACGTGACCTTGCGTGGGGTGACGTACGAGGAAGTTCTGGAAGACGTTTTCGCCGGACTGTCGGAACCGCAGGTGGCAGACAATTTCCTCCGAGCAAAAGAGTCAAAAAAGGAGCCGCGGAGTCGTTTGGACTTGGAGGCTCGGGGAAGAGGACCGCGGACTCTTGGTCGTGAGTGGAGAGACTGCAGCGGAGATCTGAGGCCGGAGAACCGTCCACGGAGCCGGAAAGACAGAGCGGGAGGTGTGAGCGGAGGTGGCCGTGCGGGAGCGAGCACCGTGGGCGGAGCAGCCGGGTCATCGCGCCGCACTCAACCATCCGGACCGGGAAGTTCTGACAGATCAGATCAGACCTGCACCGTTTTTACTTTTTTTCAGTCCAAAACCGTGAGTAACTGCTCTGAGTGTTGCGTGTTCAGTGTCCATTGTGGGGAACAGCTCAAAGAGGTGAAATTTGTGGTTCAAACTATAGGGGTTTCTTACTGAATTTAAAGGGACTATTATTTAGATTTTTGAGGAATATTTTGTTGTTTATTTTTGTGTCTAATTTAATGCTTTATATCATGTTGAGCCTAAACTTAACACATCTCTGGGTCCCGTTAATTTCAAATAGGTCATGATTGTGTGAAAGAGTTTTACTTCTGTCCACCTTATTTCGCCCCGCTGACTTTTGACTCTTTTTGCCACGGATCCACGGTTATAAATGCACTTCCGGTTGAAGAGAACCTTGTTCACGCAAATGACGAATGAGGGAAAAGTCTTGTCGCTAAAACATTATATAAGTAGCTTGATTTTAGTAAAATGTTTAATGTACACGTGCAACAAGATATCAATGCTCCGATTTTCTGGGGCCTGAAAACTGCTTTGTAGTCCATGTAGAACTTATTTTCTGTTGAGCTCGTCAGCTCCATGTAAACTAATATAATGGAAAAAAGACTGCGGCGCCCACGGCAACGTTTTCGGAATAAGATCAATATAGAAAGTGACTAGGCGCACCTTCCACCTGAAACTAAACCAAACCCAAGCACCCACCATTCTCACGTAAGTAACACACAGTGGTCGTACGGGTGCAAAAAATATAAAATAATTGTGCGGAAAAAGATGACATATTACCACATAATGTCATTATTTAGTATATTTTTCCCAATGAAATACAGTGCAAAATTCCCAGTCAAAAGAAAATCCAAAGTGGCTTTTGTTCTCATTTGGTCACACTTGGAGATGTAGAGTTAGAAAGAGTGTGATGTAACTTTAAATGCACAAACCAGGTGGTCTTCAATCCTCACAAACCCATCTGGAAAAACCTCCCCTTCAAAAGCTGCTTGTTTATTGAACACAAGATACAAGTAATTCCTGTGATCTTTTTCGAAATGCATTCCTGTTTAACAACAGAAACACTATATTGAACAAAATAACAGAGTGGAGACAGACTACGTAAAATAACCATGTTAATCAGCCATAGCCTATTTTTAGTTTGAATTAAAGTAATAACATTTTCAGCTTTCACTGAACTCTCTTATTTTTTTTTGTTGTACACCATAAAATTAACCTGATGGCTTAAGCCTCCTCCCAAAAATGTTTATCGATCTGTAATGAGGATTAGCTATGTGTCTTGACAAAGTCCATTAAAATCAAACCGACATTTTTATGAGGAATATTAATTTTGTTGAAATATTCTCTCCTTCTTTACACAAAGCAGACACCTACTCAATAGCAGCTGTGTCCCCTATCATAAAATGTAGGGGCCTACACTGTATATATTGGGTGTCTAAAAGAAACTCTAAAGAATAATGCAGTACAAGTTCTATATATATTCAAGTTTAATCTAATTAAATTGCTCGTTGCAGGGTTAATACCGAGACACACAGACTATTCACTCTCACATTCAGCTACCCCTAATCTCATAATGAGACGTGCATATAATTACAGATAACTGATCATGGACTAATTTTAACTTTTTTCGTCGAGCGCCGGGTTCAATGCTGTGAATCTATTAAAAATCTTTTGATCTGAGGTTTTAAAATGCCACCACAGTTTAATTCAGTCTCAGATCTTTGATCAGATCTATTTCCCAGCGAGTTGTTATTGAGGCTGCATTTGGCCCCTGGGTCATAATTTGGACGCCTTCTGACCTCGAGAATTAATGTGTGACTTTGTGCATAGTCCTGTGTACTGTAAAAAATACAGCTGATTATTACTGACATCTTATTGTTTGATATATTGTACGTTTATTCTTTAATCCACAGCCCGCTCTCTTGTGGTCTAGACTCGAGACAGTTTGTTTACTGAGCTTGTTGTGGGCAGTGAGTGTGTGGCAGATCTGTGGGTCATTCATGCACCGTTTACGTTCATCTCCTCTGGCCCCTAATGTGGCTCTCATGGCTCTTATTAGAGAAAACACAGCCCTAATGAGAAGCACAAAGCTGCTGCTGTGTCTGGCCACTGCACAACACACTGGAGATCTGACACTGAGACTCATTCTTTGATATCTTTGACCAGAGAAAATCTGAGAAAGGCTAATTTAGAATAACTTTAAAATAGCCGCACCTGCTTTTTACTGTCTTTAAAAACTTACAAAGCAGAACTAGTTTAGACTATTTGCAACTGTCCAAACGCATTCCTCATTTTCCCAATGCTTAGCTTTCTAAATTTTCACCGTGATTAGATTTTAAGTACTTTTCTCAACTTTCAGAGGCCAGAGCAGAGTTTGAAGCGTCGACTGGCATGCTAACAGCGCACTGGCGTTTCTTCCAACAACAAACATTATTTACAAGATGATTACAGCACATATTCATTTTGATCCACAGAGACAAAGTGTATCTGTGCTGAGGCAAAGAAATCTATAGTCCCAAAACTAATGAATTAAAATGCAACTCAACATTTTTTCCCTAGACTTTGCTTCTTTACATCTTGTCACCTTTTCACAAGATAAATGTTTTAATCAACAACAAAAACACTCCAAGAAGCACGATATTGTATATAAACAGTCAGCAACGCATCATATTAGGGGTGGTGGAGGAAACTGTTGATTGAATAAGAAATTTAAATGGAAAATTATGTCTGTTTCAAGCACAACCGAGTATTAACAGACGTCGTTGACCTGGCGTTTGCTCAGGAAATGGACTGTAGTGTGAAAATACAGCGGGCGGCACTAGCATTTGGTAGCAGATGGATAACTTTACAAATTTAGGCCATTCAATGCTTTTATTCTTCTCCATGTCTCTGTCTGTATTTGGCACAATAAAACGCATGAACCCGACTTTTGTTCTTGTAGTTGTTGAACAGTAGCTGCTCTGACTCATTAACATGAATGGATTGTTTCCCCCGTGGAGCTCCATCAGTGTGCGTTCCCTCGGATGTCGACCGTATCTATTCGCGGATGAAGGATGGGTCAAATGCAGCGTACGAATTTCCCCCACGGAGACAGTAAAGGAGTAAAAAAGGAGCAGTTGAATGGGGAAAAGATAGGCCTATATGAACAAGTGCTGTAATCCTTTAGTCGATTAATCGGTCGATGGTGTCTTAGTCGACCAAGATTTTTTTTAGTTGACTAATTATTTTATTTGCATTCAACAAATTTATGTAGGAAAAACAGCAAAAATTAAAAGATTTGGATTGAGTAAGCTAAAAATTCTGGCGTAAATCTGCTTCTAAAACATATTAATGCACTGTTTACTAGTACTTTTCTGTATAAATTGTTATTTTTCCATGAACTATTGTGCTGTTTCGCCCTTCTGAGAGCAGTTTGGGTCAGATACGCGGAGATACTTCATAGTTTTGATTTTTGCCACGCCCCCTTTTTGTCGATTAATGGGGCAGGTCTTCAGTCGACCAAGAATTTCTTAAGTCGACTACAGCCCTAATATTAACGTTGCAAAACATTGTATCATAACTTGTCCCGCATTACAAAACAAAAGAATTAACACTTGTCAATATTCTGAAGAATTCAGGTTGTTGAATCAGTGCAAACAGACCAAAAGGCATGATGTTGAATTTAAAAAATGTCACTTGTCCCTCTCTGTTTGTGTCAGACTTTTGCTTGTACCAGAGCAGGTTAGGTTCCAACAACAGTGTCCAATGTGACACACGCACAAAACAGGAAATATTCTATTATTGGGCCTCTGTTTGGAAAGAATGAACAGAAATAAACAGTTTGGGAATCAGTGGAAATAAATAACCTGATGCTTTTGTAAACCAACAAAGTCTATATAAACCTTTCCATAGCTGTCTGCTGTTTGGACAATAGATGACTTACTGCTTTATGAATGAACCAGGTATTTGTGAAACGTGCACAGACGTCACAATATTAAACCTTTGTGCTACGATTATTGAAAGAAAAGAACCACAATTTCATGATTATTTGCAAAATTATTGAAACCATACTAACCGCACAACAGTGAAATGAAATCATTATTTACTTCAAGTCTAACAGATTACTATTGCTTTAGTATTGGATCAGCTTTATGAATGTATTTTTTCTGAATGAGGTTAATGTGACATTAACAACAAGCAATAAGCACTTTCACTAGCAAAGACCACAACTTCAGGATGAATGCAAAAATGTTTGTTAAGTTCGACAAATAGAAATGCAGAATTGAGGCTTCGATGGCGCCTTGGGCTCCCGGGCCTTGGTACCCCCCTTGTACCTGAAAGACAGGGCAGAGAATAAGTAAAAAGAAAAGGGAGGGGCACAAAGACAATGAACGACCAGGAGAGTAACCGGGAGATTTAAATAGCGTAAACCTCCGGGGCGTGGATGAGGCGTGGTCCTGCTCCCGAGTTTAAGATGACTTTTAAATTTTTTTACATTTCATTTACATTCAGGCTTATTCAGGTCATTGAAGCAATTTATTTTTATTCTAAAATGGTCGTGATCATTACTCTTTAAAGTATGATTAGAATTGTCACCTGTATAATCCAGTCATCTTGACATCCAAACAAACAAATGACATTGTTTTAGGATAGATTTTAAAGTACTTTTATTGGTTTTTAAAGCTCTTAATGGTCTCAGTCCAATATATTTAACTGATCTGCTTTTACCATACGAGCCCTCTCGGACCCTCAGGTCATCAGGTAGTAATCTTTTAACTGTACCAAGAGTTAAGACTAAAACGCACGGTGAGGCCTCGTTCAGTTTTTACGGCCCCCGTTTATGGAACAGTCAACCTGAGGAACTAAGGTCTGCTGCGAGTGTTCATATTTTTAAAAGTAAACTTAAAACATATCTTTTTAAATTAGTCTATAATTAAAACTTAAATATGAGTTAAATCACTTTTAGTCAGGTTCCTTTGTGTTATGTTTTTAATTCTTCCTTTATGTCTATTCACAACACCCTAATTTGTATTTCTATGCATATTCTCACATTCTAACTTTCATGTTCTCTATAACCCTAAGGAGTCTTCTCTGTTTGTCTGTTGCTAATTGTTGTATATGTGAAGCACTTTGAGCTACATTTTAAATGTATGAAAAGTGCTATACAAATAAAGTTTGATTGATTGATTGATTGATTGACAGATTCAGGCAATATTCAGTTTCTAATCCCACAACAAGCCACAATAACCATTTGTCCACTGCAGTGATTCATGCTTTACTGTGCTGTGTTCATTTCAAACACACTTAGTCATAGTTTTGTCCTGTTTGCTTGTTTAACTTAGATCTTTTGATGTCCTGATTAGACCTGGAGGTTCTCATGACGCCAAGCCCTTGGTCTACTGTAACTTCATCAGGTTGAAAATATGTTTTTTCCAAGGGAGAGGCCCGCGGGTTGTTTGGTATCAGTCTTTGTTCTTCGACCTGGATCTCATTCAAATGTCAATGCTCAGAAGTTCTTGGGAGTTACTTAATAAAGGTCAACTGTTAAAGGCAATAGTTTTGTTTTCAGCCTATAATCAATGACACACTGTAAAACACATGATACACAAGTTAGCTATTGTGAATTGAACAACTGAACACTGCATCAATGTTGAAATGGCATCTCAAATTAGGTTTAGTGGTGACATAACAGATCAAACTTCAAATCAAATCAAATCAATTTATTTTTATAATGCCCAAAATCACAACAACAGTTGCCTCGATGGGCCACAGGTAAAAGCACAAAGTCCAAAACAGAGACATAGAGTTGGCCTCATGGTTCACTGGTTGCTGCAAGAAAAGGCACATTTTGACCGGTTTGCTTTGGATCAGATCGGGGCGGTCCGAGAGGTACGAGCTTCCAGGGGGTGCTGGCTCACTTTCGGCTTTAGCATGAGGCGACTGGACAAAAGAGAACAAGAGTGAACACAGACTCACGTGAGAACGAAACGGCAGAAACCAGATATAAACAGAAAATAATAATTTCTTACCAGTGACAATTAAGTGTATTTCCTGTGATGATAACTTAATCTGTTGAGCCGACAAACTAATCAAACCTAACACACAACTGCATCAACTATTTCCTGTTTATCGATGCATATGGAACTCGAAAATATTATATTTCCAGTGCATAATGAGTAACATCATCCAAACTCAACACATTACATAAAGAGACATGAAAATGTGGTGGAGGAGCCGAGCAGTGAAATAAATGCAGTTGTTTCTTGTTTACTCCAGCTTTAGCCACATTTCACACCGTCACAACTGAAATGGGTCAAAAACACACCGACCCCAGCCATCGTTCAGTTTGGGGACTTTGTGCTAAAACCCTTGAGCTACAAGAGAATCAGTTTGAGTTCTTCTTTCTTCTTTGAGATAATTGTGTTGATTTCTACTATTTTATTCATATTAATTAATGTCCGTTTTACAAACTTCAGCGTATAGTTCAGAGCAAATGTTTGACCCCCACATTAAAAGCATTGTGAGAAACCAGAAAGTTACACCATGAGAACCTCAAATACGTTCCTTGTGGGTGATTTTCTCAATTAGCATTTGTCATAACAGTAATGATGCTCCACGGGGCCAGCGGAGGACAGCACGATACAATGACCGCAGTTGTCCAGTCACATTAGGGGCCCCCTGAATCCCCCATTAACGGAACGGGAACAGGAAGTCTATGGGGACAAAGCTCTGACAGCCAAAAGAGTCCAATATTTCATAACAAACATGGTGTTGTTTGGCTGTGCTGACCTGAAAATCTCATCACATCCAACATTTTTGACAAGAAGATTCAGGAGCTTATGTTCTCCAAAGCAGAGATTTCAAAGACTGTCCTGGCTAAATCCAAAACAAAATTCTGCTTGGGCCACAATATAATACAATAATGTTAAACAGACTAGTCCTCGGTTGACATTTGCTAAAAGGGGGCTTGAGTTTTGAGAAAATGAGAGAGATTTTGAATAATTATTGCAACATGTTTTTGCCTCTACACTGCAGAAAGGACAACAGTCGTAGTAGTAATAGTAATAGTAGTCGTAATAGTACTCGTGGAAGTTGAACAATCAGACAGAAATGCTGCTTGGAAAGAAATATTTTATGCCAAACACAAGACAAGAGAGATTGCTGTGTCAGAAATCTTTGTTAAAACATATTAAACACTCTACTAAACAGTATTACAGTATAGCAGCTGCAAATGTTGGTCCCGATTTCGTTAAATAAAGGTGAATAATTTAAAGCATTGACTGGTGTAAAATTTAGATCAATGAGTGATGCCAGAAGACAGATGTTCTGCTGTGTATTTGTGGTCACAGCAATAGTAATCGAATGTGACTATTTAGTCAGGTCAAGACCCCGATGAGGACGACGAGCAGATGAGCTTCCCTGAGGCGGTTCCTGACAGTTTGTGCAGAAATTCTTTGGTTAAAGCGATTTCTGCAGCAGCTGCCCCGGGGCTGGTCTCGGACGATCCCTGAGATGTGCTGGATGTGGGGCTCCTGGCCTGGTGTGGTTACATGTGGTCTGTGGTTCTGAGGACGGTTGGATATACGGCCAAATTCTCTGAAATGCCTTTGAAGATGGCTTATGGTAGAGACATGAACATTCAGTACACGGCAACAACATTCAGCGGACATTCAGTCACGCTGAATTCAACTGCACGCTCTCTGAAAGCCACATCTGTGGCACTGTGCTGTGATAAGACGATCAGCACTTTTATTGTGGCCATATATGTGCGTTCATGCTGTCTAATCAGCATCTTGGTATGCCACACCTGTGAGGTGGGATAGATTATCTTGGCAAAGGAGAAGTGCTGTAGAAAATGTTTAATCAGAATCAGAATCAGAATCAGAAGCGGTTTATTGCCATTGTCAGTGAAATTCACAAACATAGGAATTTGCTTCGGCGAAGGTGCAAACATAAAGCAATGAGTAAAATATAAAAAATATATAAAAAGGCATGCATAAAAATTAAGAATAAAATAGACTAAGATAGACTATATACAGAATGTACAGTTGGCAGACAGTGCCATGTGCAAATGTGGTAGTGCAAATAGATTGTCCTTATATAATATATAGTTAAAGTGACGGGTGTTATAAAGTGTTCATGAGTCCAACGGCAGAGGGAAAGAAACTGTTCTTGTGGCGGGAGGTTCTGGTCTGGATGGACCTGGATGGACTCTGAGACATTCTTCCCCAGCCGCACGCACTGCCTCCGGTCCGTCAGGAAGTCAGTGATCCACCTGCAGATGGAGTCAGGCACGTGGAGCTGAGAGAGCTTGTCCTGGAGCAGAGCAGGGATGATGGTGTTGAATGCAGAGCTGAAGTCCACAAACAGGACCCTGGCGTAGGTTCCCGGGGAGTCCAGATGCTGCAGGATGAAGTGGAGGGCCAGGTTGATGGCGTCGTCAACAGATCTGTTGGCTCTGTAGGCGAACTGCAGTGGGTCCAGGCGGAGGAGGTGAAGGACTTGAGATGGGGCAGGACCAGGCGCCAAAGGACTTCATGACGACAGGCGCCAGCGCCACAGGCCTGAAGTCATTAAGTCCAGTGATCCGGGCTTCTTGGGGACAGGGACGATGATGGACCCATTTGAAGCAGGCTGGGACATGGCATGACTCCAGGGAGGTGTTGAAAATGTCTGTGAAGACAGGAGTCAGCTCATCTGCACAGTGTCTCAGGGTGGCGGGGAGACACCGCCTGGTCCAGCAGCTTCGGGGTTGACTCCAAACTGTTTCCTTACATTGTCCCTGTGTAGTGAAAGGCCAGTGGGGAGGTGGGGGACCCGGGTGTGAGAGATGTCCATTGTAGTGAGATGGGTGGGTTGAGGTTTCGAACCGAGAATAGAAGGAGGCGAGCTGTTCAGCCAGTTTCTGGTCGTCAGCAGCATGGGGGGCTTTGGGCTTGTAGTTGGTGATCTGCCTAAGTCCCCGCCAGACCGGGCCAAGCATTGTTTGCAGAGAAAGACTGCTTTAGGCGCGTGTTGTACAGAGATCTAGCTCTTGACACCTCCCTGCTAAATCTGTACTTAGCACCTTTGTAGCTCTCTCTGTCCCCGGCTCTGAAAGCTTCCTCCTTCTGCTGCCTGAGCTGCCTCTCAGTTTGGGTGTGAACCAGGGCTTGTCGTTGTTATAAATCACCCTGGTGCGTGTGGGGAATGATACTGTCCTCACAGAATTGGATGTATGACGTCACAGTGTCCGTGTACTCATCCAAACCATCCGCGGGCAGTTTTGAACACATCCCAGTCTGTAATGTCCAAACACGCCACGTAGCTCCTCCACTGCCTCGCTGGTCCACTTCTTAGAAGTCCTCACTACAGGTTTGGAGAGCTTCAGCCTCTGTCTGTAATGCGTGGGATCAGGTGGATCATGGCGTGATCTGAGAGCCCTAGGGCAGCACGAGGAACCGCGACGGAAGGACCCACTCACTGTAGTGTAACAGTGACAAGATCAAGCGTGTTCTGCTCTCTGGTCGGGCATTTAATAAACTGTCTGTATTTTGGTAGTTCCTGGTTGAGATTCCCCTTGTTAAAATCCTCGAGGATGATCAACAAGGAGTCCGGAAAGTCCTGCTCCTGTATTCAAACTCGCCCGCTTAACACGCGCTGTGCCTCGTGTAATGCTCGCCAGAAGCGGATGTAAACAGCGGCAGAATGAATGAAGCAAACTCACGTGGAGAGAGTAGAAAGGTTTACAGTTAATGAAGAGATATTCCAGATCAGGAGAGCAGAGTTTGGAGATCACAGTCACATCGGAGCAATTAAGCGTTGTTGATGAAGAAACAGACTCCACCGCTTTTGTTTTTCCCCGGAGAGATCCTTTGTCTGTCGGCGCGGAGGAGCTGGAATCCCTCCAAATGGAGCGCGCAGTCCGGGATCGACTCGCTGAGCCACGCTCTGCGTGAAACACAAAACAGAAGACGAAGAAAAGTCTCTGTTCCTCTTCATCAGCAGCGCCAGTTCGTCCATCTTGTTGCTGAGTGAGCGGACGTTGGAGAGGAAAATCCCAGGTAAGGGAGCGCACGCGCCGGGCCAAGCGTTCGGCGCACGAGAGCCCCCGCCGCTTTCTGCGGCGCCTCACTCTTTTTGGCCAAAACTAGCGCAAAGTCTGCAGCAGACGCTAAAAACTGGAAATAGGTCCGTGGGGTAGAAGTTCTGATGTTTAAGAGCTCTTCATTTGGTAGAGCACGCTGACACACGTGTTTTACACGTGTGTCCGCGTGCTCTTTGAGTTCAGCTCAAACTGTGTTTATATTTTGTTCAGTGACAGTTGTAGTCAATCAGTATCAGAAGAAAAAGTATCACACCCACAAGATGTTTTTTACAGAACTCTAACAGGAGCGTCACAGCGGTTTTGTGACATCTGGATGCAGCTTCCTGTCCTGTTCTGGGGACAAATGCTCCATTGTGTCCTCGGTCCATCGACATGCCTCTGTGTACAGCGTGTGTGGTGTCCCAGCAGAGGACGCCCTGATGAGGCGGCTGTGACCAGGTGTCATGTGAGCGCACACAATGAGGACTTGGAGGGTAAACAGAATCATGCTTGTTGTTCAGTTGACTCCTCCTAAATCATGAGGCCCATAGACTGACCACGACCTTTCAACTCTGACACCAGAAGCAGGTTTACTCATCAGCCTGGCTCTAAATCGCTGGACGAGCGATCGTAAACACTGCACATGGCGTTTATTACAATTAAAGAGAATATTTACTTTCACTTAAAAACAACTAAATCATGTTCAGGAAAATAATTTAACGTCATACTGGACTTTTCATATTTAAAATTAACCATTAACACCATTAACACCATTAACCGATAAATCAATGAATCAACTTAACGACTACCGCCCTAGTGAGACAAGAAAGTTTATCTTCTCTGATCAATGCTTCAATAGTCAATGAAATGTCTTTTTAGAGTGGTCCCACTAAAGGCCCTATTATGCATATGGATGGTTTAGTTTTTAAGAGCATCTCAGATACTTTATAGGAGTAAGAATCCAGTCCGTTTCCTCATTTCCATCATCATCATTGTCCCGGCCAAAGCCTCCTCTCTTACAGTCCTGGCAGCTGCCGCCTCACAGCTCCACATCCTCAGCTGGAGACAGAACTTGCTGCCAAAAAATCCAAGTCTGGCTCAAAAACTAAAGTTTGAAAACTATTTATGCAAAAGCCGAAATCCTTTTATTCAGGGTCAGAGGAAACAAGCTCTCGGTGACTCAGTTTTGGTCAAAAGCAGATGAAAAAGTTATTTGGAAGTCAATGAGGTGTGAGATAAAGGGATTGACGCATGCATGTTTTTTTGTTTTTTGTTTTTAATCTGGCTGCATGGAAATAACAGAAGAGAAGTCAAGCTGCAACAATAGACCTGAGCAAAACAGTTATGAGGGCTGAAACTAGGTCGCACCAGTCGGACCAATGTTTTGAAGTTGCTGTCCACAAGGCACAATCTTTACTTCAAATTACCTTTTGGAAATACACATTTGATTATTTTACAGTGCCATCCACCCGCCTTATTCCATCTGAACTGAACCAGATCTAATCATCTACAAACAATTTTACCCAAGAAAAGCCCCAGAATGGAACTAAATGAAATAGTTTGAAGTGTGACTTTGGACTTTTAAAAGTTGGCTGGCAAAACCGTAACATCACGCTGTCTGTCTCTCCTTTCATCGTCGTCCATTTAGAGTTCAAAGATTAATGAACCAGAACCAGAGCATTGGCAAGGCAGCATTTTGAGGATTATTCACAGTTCAGAAGATACATTTTGTCAAAAATGTTAATCATTGTGAAACCCATGGACCCATTGCGGTGTAAAACCCATTGCGGTGTAAAACACATTCAAACTTTTTTTTTTTTTTAAATTTAATTTGATTTTTTTTTAATGTTTGCTCTATGTTCTGTGTTTAGGTGTGTTTTAGGAAGAAATGTATACAGTTTTTAAACCTAAAATGTTTAAGTCTTGTACACAACATTGTAAATTGGATTGAGTTTGTTACATTTTGTCACCATTCTGAGATATACACTGAGTTCAGATCTTTTTCAGACACACTGATCTGAATAATAATAATAATGCCTCACACTTGTAATG
Organism: Rhinogobius similis; assembly: GCA_019453435.1. Taxonomy (NCBI): domain Eukaryota; kingdom Metazoa; phylum Chordata; class Actinopteri; order Gobiiformes; family Gobiidae; genus Rhinogobius; species Rhinogobius similis. The sequence continues at coordinate 14,411,884 of CM033630.1, forward strand.
CGCTTTACAGTCTTGTCGTTGTCTCTCAAAGTCAAACTGTTAGAATTATTCTTTCACTCCACACTCGATGATGGTACACCATTTATGTTGACATTCCCTCCAGCGCCCCCCTGTGGCCCCTGGTGTTCCAGCGTCTCCATCCGAGCACTAACTGCATATTACCAGGTCATTGTGTCCTTGGGCAAAACACTTCATTCACCTGACATTTTATTTTACTTGTCCTCATTTAAGCACAGTCTTTTTTATTATTATTCTATTATTATCACTGCTATTGTTGTTCATTTCTACAACTATTGTTATATTTCTTTATTTTGCTCACTGACAATGGCTATAAACCCTTTCTGATTCTGTGGTTACACTGGAGGCTTAAACCACTTCTGTGTGAGGGGAATAATTATGTACTTATTAAAAACCTGTCTTTGCTTAACTTTGCTACTTGGCCCTAGGTTGATGCAGCACAAACATGCAGACAGTTTTATTTATTTATTTATTTTTCTGGGAGAAGCTGCATCATTCAAGAAAAATGTCCCATGAAAACTGTAAACATGTGGATGAAATATGACAAACACCATGTTATTACGGCCTGGAAGGAGTTACCGTCCAAATAGCGATGAGTCTAAACATTAATTTGACATAATAAGAACCAAACATGTGATTATTAGCTGTGGGTCCATGGGGTTTGGGATTATATGGTAGCTTTAGTGAAGAATGAGTTTTTTGAACAGAAAAGACAACAGTGAAGTCATCCTTCAAGCTGCAAATTTAACACAGGCAAAGGATAACAACGGTTTATTCACATGTGCACAAACTAAACACTTTAATAAACGCTTCCACCTTGTAGTCGTTGATTGTTTGGGAGTCAGCCATCTTTAAACGGTTAGATTTAATCATTTTAATATCGCTTTGTGCTTTGCTGTTTTAACTAATGGGCTCTGTGCATGGAATTTCAGTTATTTATACATTTTTACAAGGGTTAACTCATTGTAATAATGAATGCTTCCTGTCCATTTCTCTCTGGGTTTTTTTGCAAAGTCGCACTAAAATGAATAAATCCTTAAAGACCAGGCAGTGAACAGTGATCTGGATGTCACTGCAACATGTTGAAGACTTTACAAATGAGATGAAAACCTCCCAGGCGCCTCTTCTTTGTTGATAAATGGAGGCGTTTGTGGGTCAATGCTAATGCTAAATGCTAAAACAAATGAAATGGAATGAAACTAACTATCGATTCATGCCAAAGTACGTCACACATCAAAAACAGAGTTAAATTGCAACTGGTAAGAGACATATTGTTTCTACGAAGAGTGACGAGTGTTTAGTTTTTGTACTTTGGCTTCTTATAAACTCAAAATTGTGTCACAAATGTTGCCTGAAATGTGTCTGTTTTGGCCTCGAAACATCTCACAGTGGCAGATATTGTGAGAGCCCATAGTTTCAAGAATGTATTTATATATTTTATAATGGCAAAATAGTCAAGGGTTAAAACACCGTACCTGATTTTAAACATGAAATGAAAAACGGTTAATTTTAAAGTTTGTTGTGGTCCAAACTTACCTGAAACTTACAAAATGTATTCAGAGCATCCTAATCAGTTGATAAGTGCTTTTCACAACTTTCAGAGCCCAGAAATGTCCCAAACAGCCCGAAATGCTCTATAATTACATGCGGACAGCTTACAGTGATATTATTTTGACCCTTGAAACTGCTTTTACAATGTACAATTTACTTTACTGCATGAAAAATTCTGGTACAACACCTTTAAGATAGAATTTGTTAAATTGAAAATATGACCGAACCATCAGCCAGTGCAGCTTTTTAGACACCAATACCAAAATAAATGTTAGATTTGATGCCTGGGGAGCATTTTCGGTGAAGTAACATTAGCAGCTACTGTTTTTATCCAAAATTTCCCGACATTAATGAATAAGCTGCGGCGATAAATGGTGAGGACCTGACCAAGCTTGGCTATGTAACAATTTAACGTGCCACATGTTTTTTTATTTTAATATTATATATTAATATTTAATATTAATAATATTTTCTTTCAAAATACGGACATTTCAGAATTTTGCAAACAATGAGTGACCTTCTGTTTGCAGCCGTCCTGTTTTCCTCAAAGTTCGCTTTCCTTTGTTTTCTGGCGTCTCTGCGCTTTTGAATCGATAATTTACGCTCCACTTCAAACCTAAACATTCGTCATTGTAAAACTGTCCACAGACACTAGCAAAAGCACTAAATGGGATGTAATGTCCTCTGTGGTATGTTTCTCCTGACACAATTTACAGCCGTTGCTAAAAAGCCCACTCGCACTGTTTGTTTTACTTGTGTGCGTCTCTTCGAAAGCATCTCAAAACTGTTTTCCTGAGGGCATTGTGTCAGATGTGACAGTAAAAGAGAAAAGGACAGACACTTTCTCATATTTTACAGCACGCAACGAGCTATCGGGGTCAAATAGGACTTACATGTGGACGAAGAAGTCCAGAAGAACGCTTTACCTGACTCGGTCATGTTTGAAAGTGAATAAGTGATGATGAGAACCATTTCTTTGTCAGTCAGACCCAGGGAAACTGTGGTTATCTGTGCTTGGCAGTGAATGAACAAATAATGCAATATAAAGCGTCTTTGAGTGTCCCAAAAGAATAATATAAATCTGAGGCATTCTTATTGTTAGACAGGTAGATTTTCTGAAACGTTTCACAAATCTGGCAATTTTTATTTTTAACACAACATACATTCATCATTCAAGAAAAAAAAAGGGACTTCCAGTCTATATGAAATGTTCAATAACATCACATAACAATAACATAAAAGTGACAAGAGACAATAACATAACAAAAGACAACAGAACAGGGGGATAAAGGGTTTGGTGGTGGGGGGGGTATAACTAGATCTAATATAAATTAGACAGAAGAGTGCGAGGAAAGGAAAGAGAGAGAGAAAAAAAATACATATATGTGCATATAAAATAAGATAGTTGTAATATTATTATTATTATCATTATTGCCATCACATCAGTATCATACACCCGCACACACAACACTCATACACATACATATGTACATCCATTTTCATGCCTCTTCATTTAATGTGTTGGATTTCGATAGTGTTGGATACAAAAATGCACTGGAAATATAATATTTTGGGTCTTGAGCGAGTGCCGTGCGTTGATAAACAGGAAACAGCTGATGCTAACGTGGGCTAGCTTTGTTTTACTACGTTTGTCAGCTCAAAAAATAAAGTTATAAAGACTAGAAATATGGTGGTTTGTCTCCAGATCAAGTCAAGTCAATTTTTTCCGTTTTGCTTTCACCTCGGGGGTTCACAAAGGGGGTTAGGGTTAAAAAACTACAGCAACTTAGTTTGTAGTTTCCTGCTAAATAATAAATAATGCATTTCAGTCAGTTCATTTTCAATGTGGTGGAATGCGAAATCATTGAACGATTCCATTAGATTTAATTCAGTTTCAGGCATGGTGAAGAAGACGCTGAAGAGGCTGGTGTGGCACGCAGCTGAAATGGAAAAAGCAGATGGTAAAATGTTTTTTCACAGACTGTTGTTGAGTTTATGGTTTACATAAAACTGAATGTGCTGCTGCTGTTTATGGTTTCTCTTGTTTAGTCTGTGGTGTCGTCTTGGGCCAGTTTGAAAAATGAAAACTTGTCACAGATTAACCAAACTCAACACATCTTTCGTTTTGGTCTAATTTTGTACCACTTTTCAAGAAATCTTTTTCCTTTAGACTTGTGCTTTTGTGTGGAAATCTTAGTCCTAAACCGCAGACTTTAGACCACAGCTTTTCGACTTTATTTCACAGAGGGCCAGATTTTTCGGATGGTTTTGTCCTCGAGGCCAGAAACGTGTCCAACAGTTTTGAAAAATGAAAAACATGTAAGGCTTTAACAACATCTGCAGAACTGAACCAGGACTAAACCAGGACTGAAAATGGACTGAACCAGGACTGAACCAGGACTGAACTAGAACTGAACCAGAACTGAACCAGAACTGAACCAGGACTGAACCAGGACTGAAAATGGACTGAACCAGGACTGAACCAGGACTGAACTAGAACTGAACCAGGACTGAACTAGAACTGAACCAGAACTGAACCAGGACTGAACCAGGACTGAACCAGAACTGAACCAGGACTGAACCAGGACTGAACCAGGACTGAACCAGAACTGAACCGGGACTGAACCGGGACTGAACCAGGACTGAAAATGGACTGAACCAGGACTGAACCAGGACTGAACTAGAACTGAACCAGGACTGAACTAGAACTGAACCAGAACTGAACCAGGACTGAACCAGGACTGAACCAGAACTGAACCAGGACTGAACCAGGACTGAACCAGGACTGAACCAGGACTGAACCAGAACTGAACCGGGACTGAACCGGGACTGAACCAGGACTGAAAATGGACTGAACCAGGACTGAACCAGGACTGAACTAGAACTGAACCGGGACTGAACCGGGACTGAACCGGAACTGAACCAGGACTGAACCGGGACTGAACCAGAACTGAACCAGGACTGAACCAGGACTGAACCAGGACTGAACCGGGACTGAACCGGAACTGAACCAGGACTGAACCGGGACTGAACCGGGACTGAACCGGAACTGAACCAGAACTGAACCAGGACTGAACCAGGACTGAACCAGAACTGAACCGGGACTGAACCGGGACTGAACCGGGACTGAACCGGAACTGAACCAGGACTGAACCAGAACTGAACCAGGACTGAACCAGGACTGAACCAGGACTGAACCGGGACTGAACCGGAACTGAACCAGGACTGAACCAGAACTGAACCAGGACTGAACCAGGACTGAACCAGAACTGAACCGGGACTGAACCGGGACTGAACCGGAACTGAACCAGGACTGAACCGGGACTGAACCAGAACTGAACCAGGACTGAACCAGGACTGAACCAGAACTGAACCGGGACTGAACCGGGACTGAACCGGGACTGAACCGGAACTGAACCAGGACTAAACCAGGACTGAACCAGGACTGAACCAGAACTGAACCAGGACTGAACCGGGACTGAACCGGGACTGAACCGGAACTGAACTAGGACTGAACCAGGACTGAACCGGGACTGAACTAGGACTGAACCGGAACTGAACCAGGACTGAACCAGAACTGAACCAGGACTGAACCGGGACTGAACCGGGACTGAACCGGGACTGAACCAGGACTGAACCAGGACTGAACCGGAACAGAACCAGGACTGAACCAGAACTGAACCAGGACTGAACCAGGACTGAACCGGAAATGAACCGGGACTGAACCGGAACTGAACCGGAACTGAACCAGGACTGAACCAGAACTGAACCAGGACTGAACCAGAACTGAACCGGGACTGAACCGGGACTGAACCAGGACTAAACAAGGACTAAACTAGGTGTAAACCAGGTCCAAACAAACTCCAAACCAGAACTAAACCAGCTCTATACCAAGGTTAAACCAGGATTAAACCAGTTCTTAACCAGGACTAAACAAGGAATAAACCAGGTCTAAACCAGGACCAAACGAAATAAACCAGGTCTAAAGTAGGACTATAAACCAGGTTTAAGACAGGTCTAAGCTAGGATTAAACCACGTCTAAAGCAGGACTAAACTAGGTATAAACCATGTATAAACTTGGACTAAACCTGTAATAAACCAGGTCTAAATCAGATATTAACCAGGTCTAAATCAGGACTAAACCAGATCTCTAAACCAAGACTAAACCAGAAGGGAACTGAACCAATATTTGTATATTTTTGAAGCTGGGTTGAGGGCCGGATCATTTCCCTAGGAGGGCCAGATTTGGCCCCCGGGCCTTCATTTGAACAGCCCCGCTTTAGACTCGTCAGGTCACAGTGTCTATTAAAGGAAACCATATATCGATGAATGCCTGCGTGTTTGTTTGTGAAGTCCAAAACAAAGCACCTCGGGCCTGGAGTGATGAGGACCTGGCGACGGTTCAGGAGCTGAACAAACTGAGGATTCTTTCAGTGTCTGTGCGTCACAGTGTTTTTAAAAATGTGCCGACAAGTTTCCTGTTAAAGCCCAGACCCAGAGAGCAGTTTGAGAGAGCTGCACTTGTGACGAATGAAAGAAGAAGAAGAAGAACTCAAACAAAAGTAAACGGTTTCTTTGAAGAATCCCTCAGGAAAACCTAGTCCTGATCAAAGCTGATGATCTGGGCCCTGGTGTCCTGTTTACAAGACCTAGAAATATCTGACCATCTAGTATGAAAATCGGGAAGATCTTAGTGGTGAGTAGAAATAGAAAATTATTACACACTCCTAGAAATATTATGACGGTAGTACACTGAATTTTTTTTTTTTTTTTTTTGTGACGTTGATGTCAGATTTGGAACAAAACCAATTAACCACAAAAAAAAAAAAAAAAAAAAAAAAAATATATAAATATATAAATATATATAAATATATATATATATATATATATACTTTGTTTTTTTAATTGAAATACATTGTTTTGTTGGGTGCACGGTGGCAGAGCGGTTAGAGCTTCTGCCTCTCAATAAGGAGATTGTGGGTTCGAATCCCAGACCACTCCAACATCGTGGTTTCGAATTCTGAACCACCCTAACATCACACGATCTCTCTGGGTGGAGTCTGCATGTCCTCCCCGTGTTACCGTGGGTTCTCTCCGGGTTCTCTGGCTCCTCCCACCGTCCAAAGACATGACTGTGTAGGTTAATTGACAACTCTAAATTGTCCCTAGTGAGTGAATGTGAGAGTGAATGGTTGTCTGTCCTTGTCTCTGTCTCTCTGTGTCAGCCCTGCGACGAGTTGGCCACTGTCCAGGGTGTACCCCGCCTAAGGCCCAAAGTCACTGGGATAGGCTCCAGTCACCCGCGACCCCTAACGGGAATAAGCGGTAGAAAATGAATGAATTTTTTTTTGTGATTGTGATTTTGTGATTGTATTAAAATGTGTATTGTGTGTAAAGTAGTATGTAAATGAAATATACTTTTTGTGAACTAATCAAATGCTATTTCTTCAAAATGAAAGTAAATATTTCTGAATTAGCGTTTTTTTTTTTTTTTTTTTTTTCATATATCGATGCAACAACTGGAGTTTTTTGAGCTTCTGTCGTTTCTACGACGGAGTATAAGGGCCATTTGGGGGAAAAAAATAAAAATGCGGACATTACGAGAATAAACTCGTAAAATTTCGACATTAAACTCGTAATTGTATGACTTTTTCTGGATTCGACTTTATTCTCATACATTTACGAGAATAAAGTCGTAATATTACGAGAAAAAAAGTCGTAATATTACGAGAATAAAGTCGTAATATTACGAGATTAAAAATTGTAATATTACGAGAATAAAGTCGTAATATTACGAGATAAAAAGTCGTAATATTACGAGATTAAAAATTGTAATATTACGAGATTAAAAGTCGTAATATTACGAGAATACAGTCGAAAATGTGTATGAAGCCAGTACCTGTGTTATGGAGATATGGAGCATTTTGTGCGGTTATACTTTGAACTAGGGTTTACGCACGAAGAAATACTGTGTCTTTTAGCACAGCATCACCACATTATCATTAGTTTAAGGACTTTGAAGCGACAATGCAGACGTTTGGGTTTGTTTCGTCGGAAGAACCAAACGGATTTGGAAGAAATAGCTTCTTTTCGTAATATTACGAGATTAAAAGTCGTAATATTACGACTTTTAATCTCGTAATATTACGACTTTATTCTCGTAATATTACGACTTTTAATCTCGTAAATGTATGAGAATAAAGTCGAAGCCAGAAAAAGTCATACAATTACGAGTTTAATGTCGAAATGTTACGAGTTTATTCTCGTAATGTCCGCATTTTTTTTTTTCAGTTGGCCCTTATACTCCGTCGTACGTTTCTACTTTTTCCATGTCTTTTTTTTTTGGATATCGTGCTCTTTTTTTGTGCTTCAGCTTTTGTCCCAAACCTCTGGTGGAGGCGGGTGTTTTCTGATTGGTGGAACAACTCGACAGGTTATCTTTGACAAGTCATTTTAAAAGCGTTTAAAAGTATTTAAAGTAAGTTTACGGTGGACATTGTTCTTTTATAATGATTATCATCACGCAAAAGAAAGAAAACATGGTTTTGGATCGACACAGCAGATTATAATAAAAAGAATAGGCCTATATTAGTTTTCTTATTAAAACAGGCAGGTGGGTTCTTTGTACATGGTTAGTTTATTAAACCAAACCCCAAAATTAATAAAACAAAAACAGAATGTTAGACTCTAAAGGCCTCACTATTAACAGTGGATTTGCGGTGCATAAGTCCCACAGACGTTGTCTCCACATCCAGGAGGTAAACAGTGACCTGGGTGTTATCCGCTCGCTCACCTGGGGATGTGTCACTGAAGAAGGGTGGTGTTCTGGGCCAGTGTTACCGCTTTACCTTGTTACCCACAAAAGGCATCCAGATCCTTGATTGTACGTACACACACACACTTTAACACATTCATGTGGAGGCCTTGTGCCTGCTTTGGAGAAGTGTTTGTTGGAGCGTCATGGTTCGGGCCTTCGATTGTTTTTGCAGAGGAGTGTGTCTAAGCACGAGTTGTAAACTGGATGCAGGTCTTTCTTTGTTACCACTGTCTGCCAAACAGTTGCCCCTCTGGGATTTGATCAAGTGTTCTGGTTGAAGTTGAATGCTTCTAACATTTCTCGCAACTTTCCGCGATGCTTCTTCAATGTCACTGGTGGTCAAACATCTGAATTATGTAATTGCTGTTTGTCTCCCTATGTTTGCTCCTAAATACAGAACCATGCCAGTCGCTGGTGGTGACCTCTGACCTCTCCAGCTGGAAGTAAAGAAAATGCAGTCTGTGGTGAGTCTTTGAAGTGAGCCAGGGCCAGCTCCACATGACACGGGTCATCAGGACCAAAGGCTCTGCTGCATGTGAGAGGCTTCACTTCAGGGAGGTTTATCAGACGGTGTGTGCGCTTCAGCAGATGTGCATTCAACACAATGAATGATAGACTTGACCAAAGACCTAGTATTATGTGCTTCATCGATGTACATTAAAGGTGCCTGATTTTTACTGTCTTAAAAACGTGAAAAACAGAACCAGTTCACTTTAAACTGTTCGCAGTGATCCAAAGGTGTTTGCTCATTTCCTGATGCATTCCTTACAGAATTTGTATTCATCATTTGTAAGCGCTTTATTTCACAACTTTCTGAGGCTGTATCGAGTATTACCATCACAGTGAAGCAAACAACAACCGCATGTGGTTTCATTCTGACCCAATAGAAGTCACAAAATAGCTGCACTGGAGCAAAACTAATTGTGCCCAAGTACACAGAAGAAATCAGGCACAGGCTCTTTAACAATGAAATACTGATATATTTGACCAAACAGGAGCACCGGTGATGAGCTGAATCTAAGATAAATTACATATTTTTTTCATAAGAAACAGCTTACTTGTTTATTCAGATAAAGTTGATATGTTTTTGGCTTTAGATTTCACTGTGCTTACTGCCTGACAACTTTGTTAAACACTTTACTGTGGGAGAAGTGTCTTGCTCCAGAGCACAGGGGCAGTGTGCGCTGTTTGTGGAGGGAGTGAACTACCGACTCTCCTTTATTTGGATGAACAAAGTTTCTGCTGCCTCAAGAAAGACATCGTTTGGCGTGTTGCTGGATAAAACCCTGGACATAAGGTGCATATGTGTGCAGTGCTGAAAATGTCCCACAGTATGGCATTAAACATAGCCACGGAGACAAGCAGGTGGAGCCAACAGGCCAAGTTACAGGTCAGATCTCAGCAAAGGCGAAGGGCAAACGTGATTTTGAGAAGTAAATTCACAAACATATGTTAATCAGATTTGTCACAGTCATTTATAAAATACACAGCCACAGAGTTTTGTATTCTTTAGTTTTTTTCTCTTCAGGTGTTGTTTTCTTACAAAGGCTTGTTTTGAATAAATGATGTGAGGAAAAAGCTAAAAAGAGTTTATTTTCAAAAGGTGTTTCAAGGACACAGATGATTTGATTTGATCTAATCACGTCAGATCATTCCACAAATTAGAAGAAAGGAGAAAACGGCCTTAACTAAATGGTCAGATTGGGTCACAGTCAGTTGTTGGAGTCAGATTTTATTATTTTCATTCTCTGCTGCACTTGGTTGGATTTTGCAGTAAAATAAACTTTATTGTCTCTGAGGGGAAATTAGTCTTGGGCTTCACAGCTGCGTTCACATGAGTTTCATCAGATTCATGTCAAACATTCAAACACCACAATCTGCAAGAAGGACATTATCTTCACACAATGGACGAGATGTGACCCGGGCATAATGTCTGCATCAGTACAATAACATGCACAAAAACAATTGGATTATTAGTAGAAATCCACCCAAATCCCGAACCAGAGCTCAGAGGCGGCCGTTTGAGAGGACCAGGGTTATATCACACCTCAAAGCAAAATGATGGCTTGTATTTGGGTTTCAAGCGTCGCCTCGACAGTGATGTAGTTCAGTTCAATCTTGTGTCGTCAGAAAATCCTTCAAATCACGAAGGAATGATTTGCCTGAAACCCATGAGCAGTTCTTTAAGTCAGTGTCCCCTTCACTCGATGTTGATGAATGGATCAATTTTCCATCTAACTATTTTAAAGAAAAAATAAATAAATAAAAACAATACAAAAAAAGAAAATAAAATACTTTAATTCTGCTGTTTTTCTACCTTGCGTTGCAAAATAGCAATTTCCCCTTTGGGAGACGTCTAACGCTTCTTATCTCATCTTAAAATGTGTATTGTCAAATAAAACTAAGACGTAACATTTATTGGTAACACTTTATAAAAACTCCCCTTATTCCTGCATTAGTAAAGCATGAATAAAGATTGAATTAATAGTGAACAAAGAATTTATTAAGAATGATTCAGGTTTATTAACTACGTAACTAATACTCTAACCCAAATTCCTAGCCCAAATTCTAACCTTAATTAAGTAGTTACTAATCCTAGATCATGCTTAATAAACTATTTCATCGTAGTTAATAAACTACTTTGTTAATGCTTTACTAAGGCAGGAATAAGGGGCGTTATTCTAAAGTGTTACCCATTTATTTTGGCACCACTTTGCATTAACTACATCTTTATTAATAATTATAAAGCATGCAGAGAGACTTCATGTATAATTAACAGAATTAACCACGATTCAGGCTACTTAATTATAGAGTTAGAGCTGTTTTGAAACACAGAAAACAGTCCATGCACTTGATTTTTTAGCATGTAATAAAGTAAACAAAAGAGATTTCCCGCACATCGCCTCACTGGCAACATTTGTGATTTTATTCCAACAGTGTCTTGGCACCAGACCGTCATCAGGCAAAATTATGTAACAAAATCAAATCTGTTTTGCCCCAGTACAAAAAACAAAAGCATCTATTAGAGTGAAAATGAGACCACAGCGCTTTCTCTGCATCTGTTTTAGAGTGTTTTATTTTACGAGAAGCAGGAAATACGCCCTCCACATGCTAATGTTTGTTAGCTTTACCGTGACGGCAAAACTCGCTCTGGGCTCAAAGACTTCAAAGTGCTTCTAAACTCATGGCAGTGAATATTTATGATGCTGGGACGGCATTATGTAAGTGAGAGATACATCTGACTGACATTAACATGAACTAGTTCTGTTTTTCACGTTTGAAAACAGTAAAAATCAGGTATGGAACTTTTAATAACCTACTTTCTTCATTCTTTATTAAGCCTGAAGCCAGAAAAATATAGTTATTATAAAACTGTAATGTAATGTAATAAAACCTTTATTTATAGTGTTAAAATTGCTAGTGAGTGTTACTACATTTAGACTTTTGTTTGTCTGTGCAATATTCAGCCAACATTCAGCATTTTACAAACTCACACATGGTTAAGGTGTGAGAAGTGTCTTGCTCGAGGACGAATGCAGGCTGCAGGCATCGTTTAGACATTGACAGAGAGGGAATCGAACCACCAACAAGTGAAGTTTCATTAATTTGATGCTAATTCTTTTGGTGCGTTCTTTCCAGTATGTCACACTCTTGTTTGAAAAGCGTTTGTTATTCAAAGCTTCAAAGTTTGTTAGAGAAACCAGGAGGAGCGCTCAAGTGTGACGCATCAGCGGTCTGTGACTAAATATCAGGTCTGTGTTAAAAAACGACAACCAAATGTGAAAAGAAACCAGGATTTTCTCCAGTTCACCCTCGTTTCCCTGCACCACTGTGTCCACTGTTTTCTGAGCAAACATGGATTTACAGCAGAACCGTGAAGGAGACATGTTCATTTGTATCTTCGTGTTGCTACAGCGAACACAATTATTTACATTTTACATTTGAGTAGTTTGTAAAGCTGTCCGTTCTCAAATATAGAAAACAGTTGTGTGGACACCGAAACACATAAACTAAACTTTCAAATGTACAGTAGTTATTCACTGATGATGGTGCATGTTCATTCTGTGGTTACATGTAATTTAATTGTCTTTTTATTGCATATAATTGCTTGATTTCAATGTGTTCAACTGTGTCACAACATCATAGAATTTCTGTTTAACAAATGGAGATTTTAAGATGCTAAACACGTAACTCTCGTAGCTCAATCCTTTGTTATGTATTTTAACCGCCTTAATAAAGCATGAAGAAAGACTGAATTCATAGTGAACAAGTTGTATGTTAAGAATGATTCAGGCCCAGTAACTGCTAATGCTCCAACCCAACATAACTGAACCTGAATAATACTTAAACTATTTGTTTATTTTGAAATTTTCTGCCACAGTGACTTTTTTGAGCTTTGAATCATGTTCTAACAATGTTCCGTCATCAAAGACATACCTGGAGTTACATTCAGTTGCATTCATGCTGTTTTGAAGAATCGTAGAAAGGATTTCAGGGGCTGTTTCAACGATGGACCACACCTGGACGAATGAGGGTTTACATCGATGTTTTGAGGGATGTTCATCAGAAAATCCTCCCCTCTGAGCATCAAAAGCACTTCCTGCTGAACTCCTTGATCTGTGACGTTTTTTCAGATCATATACGTCACTTTTTTTGTTTTAAGTCATTAAATCATCACCAGACTCGTTCCGAGCATTTTTTCCGTCTAAACACGATCGCTGCTGTTAACAGCTTGATAATAGCGTGTAGCATGCTATCAAGAGTTAATATAGCTAAGTACTTGGCACCATCTACTGGGCTGTAGCCACCTAGTAAGTGTCTGCTGAGATTTTTTTTAATCATAAAAAAAAAAGTTTCAAAACGTGAGATGGCAAATTAAAGGTACTCGATCATGTTTAAAGGCTAATAACAATATGAAAAAATGCATAATATTTTTTGTTTATTTCTTCCTCATGCTTTGTTAAGACAAATTAATGTGTAGTTATTGTAAAGTGGTATTGTAAAGTAGTTTTGTCTAATGCATCCACTGGATGTTTGGTACACTTTTAACAAATATCACATCTTTTGCCAGTGTGCATTAAAGTTCCATCCGAGCATATTACACTGTCATTTAGATTCAGAGAAGAGTACTTCATGAGAATGCTTGCGTACATACCGGATTTGAATCAGGCCTAGTGAAATGTGAATATAAACGTGAAACTTTCTGTTTTGTTTGTTTGAATTGTCTTTTATATTTTTTCCTGCGACTCTGCAGTGAAGCCTGAATTGTGTGACGAAAGATTAGTATTCGGAAAGTAACTGTACTTTGAACACCACAAAAGGAATACAGTTACTCAAAATTAGTGTTCTGGATATGGAAATGAAACAAAACACCACTCAGTATATAATTTAGTTTCTGTCTTGAACTTTATTGGGAATGCAACAATAAAACCTTAAAACGTTCAAGTATCAAAAAGCTTAATTCACAGATTTTGAACGTTTCTTGAGTCACGGCACAGTATTTATAGCTGAGAATATTCATATTCAATGTTGTCATCAAAATGACAACATTTAGGGGGAAAAAGGGATATTTGAAGTAGCAAATATTGTCCATGACTGTGCCACTGTGTCTAGTTCTTTATTTTTTGCATTGGTAATTGTAATCCTTTTTTTTTTAACATTTTAAAAAATTTATTTTGTTTTTATGAAGATGCTCGGGACACTCCAAAATGTCAAATTATTAAATTACATTCATGAATCTGACATGTTTTCAAGGCACATCTGACAAAACCTTAAGGCTGAAAGTCAAAGTTTTAATATACTTAAAGGCCTAATGCAAAATAATAATAAAGCAGTCAACGATTCTCTTTTGATCTGAGCGTTTAGTGTTTTCGTGAGATGTGTTTTGAACTTTTAACAGTTCTAATTTGTTCTTATGTGTTTTTTTTTTCTGGTTTTACTGAGCGGGGCCGCTGTTGTGTGACTAGAGGAGGTGGTAACTCACACCAGCGGCGAGCGAGACGGTTCACATCTTCACAAAAGTCATCAAGTGTCCAAATTCCCCGCCTGACAGCAGCCCACCTGGAGAGTTCCTGTTTTCGTTTGTCACACATGGCAACCATATGTTTCCACAGTCCACTCAAGATGTTTCCTCTAAATATCCTCTGACGCCGCTGCACTTAAGCATAATTGACGCAGACGTATATCAGATGGCAAAATCGTACAGAGCGAAGATACTATTGTTTTTACGTTTAAATTAAGAGAGGGTATTTTCCAAATGTCTTGAATGGTAGCCAGACAGAGAACCCCCATGAGGTGCACAAACTCCACAGAGATGTCGCCGAATCGAACAATCAGCTTTTTGTTGAAATGTCATGGGCGGCCGGTCATGTGCAGATTGTATCTTTGTATGAAGTGGCTCTCTATGTCTCTTCACTGCAGCCTCTGTGCAGCTTCAATTGACCTGGAAGACAAACCCAATGCCCCAAATATATGTTTTTCAAGATACCACAAGACTACGCTGAAAAGCCTGCTGTCTGTTTACCATACGGCGGTGACCTTTAGATCTATAAAGGACACATGTTATACTGTAGTGACTTTTTTCAGCTTTTAATCATGTTGTAAATTTGTTTCGTCATCAAAAAACATACCTATAGTTGCATTTAACTTCATTCACGCTGGTTTGATGAATCCTGGTTAGAAAATCCTCTGCCTCTGAACGACACTCCTCTGAATTTTCTCGATAAGTAATGTTTTTTCGATGTGTGACAGAGAATCTTCAGCTCTGTTTTTCAGTCCATACATCATCGCCAGACTCGCATTTCCGCCACCTAATCGGGATCATTACAACTGCTCGGCTAACTACTTGTGCAAGCACTGTGCAGCCAGTAGATGGCGCCAAAACTCAGTAAGTGCCGTGAGAAACAGCAGAGATACAGATGTTCTAGTTGTTTTTATATATTTTTTTTAGTTCTAAAACATGAGAAGCCAAGATACTAAAGAGCATGTTTAAAGACCAATAACATACAGTTTTATTATCATACAGTTTTTAATTTTACTTCCTGGTTGTAAATGGTGACTTCACAGTGGGAATTTACCAAGAAACCATCCTGTACGCTGGGCCAAAATCGCTCTAATGTCACAGATTTTTTTATTTGACAAAGAAAAATACACGTGAACATCTTTATTTTGTTGAATCAATGTTTGAAGGGTCCAAAAAGTTGTTTCTTTTGTGTAAATTATGCGTAATCTTTGTCTTCCTAGTGTGATGTCATCAGTTTGTGTACTTCCTGTAATTTTCAACATATTTTTCAACTTTTCTCCTCAAACAGCGACCTGATTGGTGGAAAACTATAATTTATATTTATAAGAGGTATTAATACATGGAATGAAGTCGAAATGAGAAAATCCTAAAAACGTGTCATACGCACTTTAAAGGAGACATATTGTGTTTTTTTTTTAAATGCAATTTTAAACCACAACATGATTTTATATTGTGTTCATTGTAAACAGCATTAGTAGTTGTAGTAGTAAACGCATTTTTATTTTTGAAGAATGACAACAGAACATTTCATTTTTTAAACAATCACAAATAAGTAACAAGAATTTTTCAAGCTTTCGAGCCTCAGTTACGGGACAAAATGGGATTAACTCAAACATCCATGAATCAATCAAAATACAACTCTGAGTAAAAGAATGATGAGGAAACGCTGCTGTCACGCAGTTAAAAAGCTCACAAAAGACAATTTTGCGTAATATGCCCCCTTTAAGCTGCACTTTGTTTGGAGGAATGGTGTTTTTAAGCCTGGACCAATCTGTAATTAAATTTGATGATGATATTTAAAGAATATAATCCCACCATAAAGGCAAAGCATGTTATAACTGTGTAGTGTTTAAAGCCCAAAAAATATTAGAGAAGGTTGAAAAAACTGAGACTCAAGACGCCAATTTGAAAAGAGCCTCAAAATGCAGGACACAGTGACCTCCAGTGGACACTTTATGTACCACATACAAAAGTAAAAGTGAAGAGAGAAACCACACAATTAGTTACGCCATCGGTTTTGTTTTAGCAGCATGTATTAGTAGTGCCAAAATTCTAAGCTGATTCATCGAGATCTTGTACAGCCATACACTGCATTTAGATAAATTATAGGTCATATTATTACTGTTTGTGTTTTGTTTGTTTATTGTAGTCCAACTCAAGTCATGGCTCATTCTCGTGGTCAATATTTTATTATTTTAAGTTTAGTCCGATTTTAATTAATGTGTGTTTAAGGCACTTTATCTACCGAAACAAGAATGACAGTGCAGAGAAAACATTTGCCTTTCACTAACCACACAATTAGTCGCATCATTATGTTGCACCTTGCGACAAAACAAGTTCCTCTTATTTGTGAAGTTTGATCACTGACAAAGGCAATAAATCTGATTCTCATTGTGATCATTATCATCATCGATTTTGCAGTTTGTTTAGAGGTAAAAATAAAAACATCACTGGTAGGACACAAGATTCTTCTGGTGGAGGTGTTTTATGGTACACTACATTGAAGCAAATTAGATACTAGTTTAGTCTTTATGTTTTTCACTTCACTGACAATTAGTGCCCCATTGCCATTTGGAATTTCATTGATAATCGCAATTATTTAGGTCACAATATTTGTAATGGTGACAATTTTAGTGGCAAAATTAAGTCTTTTTTAATTCAATACACCAAAATGTTTGTGTGTTTTTATCTGTCTGTCTGGTTGTTACTTTATTTTGTCATCCAGAAAGTTTGATTTCACAAACCTGAGAATAGTGACGATGTTAGACAGTGAGAATGAAAGAAAACTTAAGGTTTTACGGTTGTTTTGTAATTTTCTCAGTAATTGTTAAATTGTGTTATTTATTACAATAATCATAACACTAACACATTTTATATCCTTAGTGCCTAGAAGTGTTTTTCAGCGTTGTAGTCCAGCTGACGGCTCAAATCAGGACTAATACTGGTAGTTTTACAACATTTAGTCAAAATAGTTGACTTTGGCGTCTTGCTTTTGTTGGTAGTTCTTGAAAAAAACAATTTATGAGGTGGTGTGTAACAAATATGAGAACCTCTGCTGATTTAAATAATACATTTTATTCATTCTAAAATCATTTGGGATCGTAAGAATGATCTCTGTAACACAACCATCAAATCCTGCAGCATGATGTGTGATCTGTCCGCCAAAGAGAGTTAAGTCCCCAATAAAAAACATGACTGAAAACACAATTTATGAAGAAAAAGTTTAAATTCAACACTGTCCATTGTCTGTTTATTTAAACAAGTTTATGGTCAACACAAAATACAGTTTGTCAAAGCAGTTTCTTCTCTTCAGTTTGACAAATACCTTTTGTCAGTTTTTCACACATTGAAATGCAGGATTATTTTACAGAACATTAATGCCATACACTGGAAAAATTACTAAATGGTGAGAGTATTTGTCTCATTTGATTATATTTTGACTGTCAATGGAACAAGTTTACAATATCTTGTTTTACTACGAATAAGAAAAAGGCAAGCATTTTTTTTTATTTTACTTGGATAAAAAGAAGTTGGTCTATTGTCAAAATATACTCAAATCAAGAAAAATACTACTTAATTCAAATACTTTTTAACTTATTATCTTATTTAAGCTTGTATTTTGTCCAGTGTACTAATAGGATGGTAATAGTGCGGTAAGTATTTGTAATTAAGTGTAAATTATTCACGTAAACAGGGCACGTCGGTCATTCTTATTTGTTTCATGGCAATATGATTAATCTGTACTTCCTTCCAGCAAGAAGATCGTAAAATATCAGTGAAAACAAGGTTATTTTTTTCTTGGTAAAACTATGAAAACAATGCGTTGATTATCTTTGTTACCGTTCTATTTCCATCCTGTTAAAAGTGCAAGCAAACACAGACATAATTTACAGCCATATGTACAAAAAGAGATAAAGGTTCACTTCAGTTTTTTCGAGAAAAAATAGTACAATAAGAGAAATTCAACAAAGAACGAAGAAGCTTTAGTACAAAACGTTTTATCTTTCATCAAAGTAAGACCACAAAAGTAACACAAAACGGCTATTCAAGTAAGCTTTGAAAATACAGCACTTCCCTCTTGTGAACTCGGAATACAATTTTAAGTTTTTAAAGTTTCCTTCACAATTTTCTTTCCACGCCCTTAGCTAATATTTCTATTAAACTCAACCGTGTTCCCATTAAAATAACAAACATGTGATCTGAGGTAAACTTGACTTGTAAACATTTGTCTTTCAGAAATGCATTATCGTACAATGAAATGCAGTTAATAAAGAAATAAAGATAATTATTTATACAGTATGGGTTTTGATAACTCATAATTTATCCAGGTTTGGTTGTTGTGGAACTTAAACTTCTTTCCCTGAGTGCATTTAAAATCTCTACATGACGACAAACTCTACCTCATATTCTGGAATATTAAAGTGCATACGACAGACCGTCTTTTTTGTTTCTAATTATGAGTCTGTTTGGTGAAATAGTTCCTGTGGTAAATATTAATCATAGTTTTATATCAACCAAGTGGCAGTTTGTGAAGAAAAGTTGAAAAATAAATAGCGCTGAGTTTTAAAACAGGATCCATATACAGCAGTGAGCTAACAGCTAATGCTAACTTGTATTAAAATGTAAATACCATTTCAAATTTAAAGTAAAGACTGTCCAATAGTTTTATGTGAAGATTATTCCAGGTTGTTATTTTGATTAGTTTTATGTTGAATTTTTTAAGCCTCAACAGTAGAATTAGCATTAGCATTGAGACACAAACACTAGTCCTTTGGTGAAGTATTAATTTGTTTTGTAAAGTCTTCAACAGTCACCCACAACTCACTCTGCACTGCCTGATCTTATGGTATTTATTCATTTTAGATTTACTTTGTCTTAGACAGGAAGTACTGACGCTAACACTGAGCTAGCACAGAGCCAATTTACACAACAGACACAATTTTCTGACTTTATGCAATCATTAAGCAAACTAAATGTGTAGAAGTATTTTATTTATTTTTCAAATCCTAAAGATTGAAGAAGACCTAAAGATTTGCTGATAACTTCTAACCAGGAAGTAATGTTATAAACGTTACCAAAATGGTCAAACTGGGGGAAAATAGGCCACATATTTAGTATAATCTAGAATTTTTGTCTTATTTTTTATTTAATCCTTATGAAACTTTCATGGACGGTTCAAAACATCACTTAACATACAATATATGCATTTTAAAAAATAAAACTTATAAAAAGTATTTTTTTCCTGATATGTAAAAGTATATTGCCCTCTGATCAAATGTGCATTGCTCAATTGAAGAGAGCACAAATCATGTTTTAGTTTTACATTTTGGTGAAATATGTAGTCGAATCTGTTATATGCATTTTAATCTAGTAGTTTTTTACTGTTTAGATATAGATAGGTCTGCTAATGTGGGATGGTGCTAAATGAACGATGATGTAAACCTGTTTTCTTGAAGGGTTAGAAATTGCTCTTTCTCTCCATTCGTCTCTTTGGTTTTCCTCTTGGCTCCCATAAGGTATAGCTTTAACTATTTACTACCATTTTATCCCAAACTGAAGAAGAAAATTTCCAGTGCACTTTTCGCTCTTCAGTGGATGTTGTAATGCTAGCAAGAAGCAGAACATAAAAGCAGAATTTGTTGCTAAAATAACAACGCCGTGCCATATATTTTAGTTCAGACTTACCCACACCAAAGTTCTCAACCCACTTTAAAAAAACGAATGATTGAAATGGGTTGGTGTATTCCCTCATCTGTCCAGGAATCTCTAAAAGACACTTGCAGAAATAACTACAAAATTCAGACATAATACTCAATAGTTGTGGATAGCTATTTAACTCTCATTGAGCTGACTGCTTTCCTGAAATTCTTGAGCTGTATTTCTACTAACGGTCCTTCTGCTCCGAAAAGACTGTTTGAGAGAGTTCACACGACCCCTAAAACCTTCTCCAGAAAAGAAATACAACATTGGATCGAAACAAGAGTTGGACGCAGCCAAACACAAGGTCACAACCACAGATTTCTGCATAGCTACCTTCTGCTCACAGGAAGTGTTGTTCCGGGACAGGAAGTTAAGATGGACCGTGCGCTGGATGTGGTACGGCATGAAGCA
This sequence comes from Rhinogobius similis, assembly GCA_019453435.1. Taxonomy (NCBI): domain Eukaryota; kingdom Metazoa; phylum Chordata; class Actinopteri; order Gobiiformes; family Gobiidae; genus Rhinogobius; species Rhinogobius similis. The sequence continues at coordinate 14,432,404 of CM033630.1, forward strand.
AACCAGGAAAGTTAACAAAACGATCACGATCATTCGAATTGCTCTTGTTCCCGACGCTGTTTGCCTTTTTGCCGCCATCGTGCGTGACATGAGCGCACGAATAATACCGGCGTAGCAAATCAAAATGGTCGAAAATGGCATCAGGAAACCCACCGCGAGGGAGACGTAGTTTAGCATGACTAGCTTGTTAATGCCTTTGATCACTTTTGGCGGTTCAAAGCATTTTGTTTTGTTGGTTACAGGATCAATGTGCTCGCCGGACATGAGAAACGGCGTGGACATCAAACAAATCAAAACCCACACGCCTAAACAAACCAATCGGGCACGTTTTTCCGTCACCAGGTAGATGTTTTTCACCGGGAAGACTATGGCTAAGAAACGGGTCACGGACATCACAGCCATGAAGTAGATGCTGCAGTAGAGGTTGACGTAAAGAAAGTAGGAGCTGATTCGGCAAAGGAAGTCGCCGTAATTCCACTGGCCCCTGTTGATGTAGTACAACACGCGCAGAGGCAGAGTGCAAGCGCAGAGGATGTCCGACACTGCCAGGTTGAGCATGTAGATGTGGAACGGCGGGCTCTTGCGGTAGGTTCGGAGCAAAATGATCAGAGCAAGACCATTCCCTATGAAAGAGAACACCGTGATGATGGAGTAGACCGTGGAGTACACCTGGTTCCTGAAGTCATCGATGGACGGACACTCTGTGGCGTTTAAATAATCCATTTGCACCTGATGAAAGACATAAAATGGAAATGGATAAGTTAATTGAATCGTTTAAACGATAAATTAGATTTACTTTATGTTCTCAACATGTCCAAACTTGACCTTCAAACCAAAGCTGAAAAGTTAAAGCTGCAGTGATCATTGAAAAGAAGACGTAGGTATATTTAAAAATCCTGTCCTTTTCACACAGGAGTCTTACCCAGGGACCTCAGATAAATTGTAATAATTCCAAGTGTCGTCTGTGTCACTGGTCCCGTACAAATCACCCATGTCTGTAAAATGCCATGAGAAATTAATCTGTCTGTGATTTGGACTGTTTTTAGTCCATGCGCTGAAGCCTATATCGATACAAAATGTCTTTACGCTCATTTTACATCTAAATCTGGACTAGATTCATATTAATAATTCACTACTTTCCAATTCATTTAATATTGTTTGTGATACTAAAAAAAGTAAAACACACAGATGTCTGAGGTACAGACGTGACCAAAGAGAGGAAGGAGAAGTTTATTTACCATCAGTCTGGGACCTGGAGATGTCAACACTCAGCACATTGTCTGACTAAACTTTGTGCGGCCGCTCCCATTAAGCACATAACGCACAGTGTGAGGTGCACCAAGTGCTCTGAAGGGCACCAGCTTCATCAGGCAGTTTGGATTGAATGACAGAATAGACCATTTGTGCGGGGCTCAGTGTGGAGCAGGTTCCATAGGAGCCTGGTCTTTAGTTTATGAAAACGGGCCTCATTCACAAGCAAAAGCACCAGCTCCGTTCAGCTTGTGTTGCGAACTGTTGAGCCGACATCGAAGAGCGCAAAGTCAAAGTGCTTCAACTTCTTACAAATGTCTAAATCATGTTTTTACAAATGCAACAGAAAGTGTCTATAATCTGCAGTCTGTGGCGTTCTCTGGAGCTTCGATGTGTCCCGCAGAAGAGCAGGAGAAGCGCTGAAACGGGCGGAACAGGAAAATTTAGGGCCTATGAGGGACTCATAATAAACTTTGTAATGAGTTGATAATAATATTATATTTGAAATGCACTAGAATTCAGGAAATTATAAGATTTTGTTGAAAAGGTGGACCCATGGCATTGTGATTCATACATGATTGTAACCACAAGGTTGTAGCACAGACATCAAACCAACATATATTATAACACGTTTGTATAGAGTTGGGAAGGGGGCACCCAAATGGCTCGCAGCGGCACTGTCAAAGAGCACCCCATTATTCTCACATCACAGTTTAATTTCAACATATCTCCTTTCATGTGGAAACAACAAACTTGTCCAATCTGCTCCTAAAGATGTTTAATTACTTCTCGCACAGAGACATAAAGATCGCCACTGAATGTAGCACCTAAGAACACCAAACTTTACAACCTTGAATTTAACAAGATTTTGATGGGGCGTACAGAAGGATTTGTTGTTATCTAAGTTTAAGCCTGATTTATTAAAAATTTAAGTTAAAAAAAAAAGGACAATGTTCAGTCAGTTGTAGTTTACTCAAAAACTAAATAAGAAATCAAAATACGCCCTTGAAGAAGAAATATACACCTGGTTCTGTACATTTTTCAGAATTAAATCAATTAATTAATACATTTTTAGCAAACTACAGGAGAAGTTTCAAATTGATATTGTTAAAGTTTTTTCCTATTCACTGTAGTGTCTTGCCTTAAATCGAAAATAAACAACCAACAAGTACTGAGGTGTTGCTTACAAATTTAGCAGCTACAGATTTAACACAGATATGTCTCGTTAACTTTTCAAATTACTACATGACTCACAAGGTCAATTTGAACAAACATGAAACAAAAACTAGCTCAGTGTGTCAGGCCTGATCGCTTCACTGATAATTATTTGGTTTCTAGCAGCACAAAGATATGAGCTGATAAATGTGTTGCCTTTTCTTTGTGTAGAAACTTTTACGTCAATAAACAAGGGCAACGAGGTAAAGTGCAGCATAAACAGATCCAATTAATCGCACTAGAGGCCATTTCCAGGCTTTGCAGGCAATTAGACCAGGATTAGATTACAAGCGCAGGCCTATATTGACATGCAATTAGCAACATCGTAACGTTTCAGCGTTATCTGCGTGATTTATACTGTCAATAATGTGTTCAGCATCATTGGGAAAAAACACGTGTTCCATCTTATCTGAGAATCTCAAAAGCGTGCAACTTTTAGTTACGTGTTTCCTGTGGTTGTGCGCTCGATTTTGATCTGTATTAGGTCATTTTAACAGAATTTCTACCATAGAGTTGTACAGTTTTACAGTTTTAAATAATATGCAAGCACCGTAATGTATTTTTTAATCATCGCAATGAATAACATCCTTCAAATTTGATGATGTTTCAATAGAAAACAACATCAAATATGACTGTGTTTGTGCAGAATTTACTTGTTTCTTTCATAATAATTACTTTCAGACAAGCAGCTATATTTACCAGTATGCAGTTTTTGTAAATATATACAGTAAACTATCTGAGAAAACAAAGAAAATGTGTGAATTCGTAAATTAAGTAATCAAGTATTCATAATTTGTTTGCAAAATTGGCTTTCTTTTTCTGCTGCACTGTCCCTGCACAGCAAAAGCTTTTCTTAATTCAAGTTTACAACATATTTTTTGTCACTAAACACCACATTTGTCAGTAAATACCTCATCCTTAAATGGTAAATTCTTCCTTGATATTTGTTACATCGAACTGTTTGTGCATTCCATTACTAAACAAATACAGAAAATAATTGCTGCACAAACATTTCAAGCCAAGCAAATGAATATTACCACTGCAAGACAAACTGCCATAATTGCATTTCTCGGGAACATAACAGCGACTGCAAATGGCACTTATCTCCAGTGGCTTCTTTGTATATTTTGGTAAGATGCACGTACAAGATAAGAAGTACCTCTAGATCAGTGAAGTCTGGCTGAGATCCTGCTTCAGTCCTGGTTTAGTCCTGGTTCAGTGTCTGGTGCTGTTGATGTGAAGTGTGTGAGCTCTGTGCGTCCCGTTGAGAGGAGGAGGAGGAGGAGGAGGAGGAGGAGGAGGAGGAGGAGGAGGAGGAGGAGGAGGAGGAGGAGGAGGTCTCTGCAGCAGGTGGAAGCCTTAAAGCGGTCGACAAATGCCTCAAAGGAAAGTGTGTCTTCCCCTGAAATTCCTGAGAACTTTGGATAACAGTCTGTTCTTCAAAAATGTTGTGATGAAGTTACGTCGGCATTTTATAACGGACAGATCTTGTTACAGCTTGTCAGTCAACGTAACAACAACTATCGGAAGACAACGGTAGTTCATTCATATTTAGTGGTAGTTCTACAACTGTTACCTAGCAACCATATTGTAAACAAGGCAAAATCAATTTAAATTACACAAAAGTTATGATTTTACAAAAGAATGTGTTGTTATTTTGTTAAATGCATGTTTAAACTGTCAGAAAAGTGTGTCCTGTAATTTTCAACTTTTATATTTAACATTTTTCATCACAAACAGCAACTTGACTGATGTAAAACAACAATAAATATTTACCACAGGGACTATCTCATCAAAACACAGTCATAATTAGAAAAATATAACAACATACACTTAAAATATGCCGTAAAGTGAGTCATAGCAAGTTTTACCATTCAATTTGAATTAATTATTCAAGCCAACATCCCTCAAAATGGCGTGAATGCAGTTAATGCAACTCCAGGTATGTTTTTGATGACGGAACGTTGTTAAAACATGAATAAATGCTCAAAAAAAGTCACTGTGAATATGTGTCCTTTAACTGAAATTTAGTAAACTGACAGAAATGAAGACAGAGAAATACAAAGAAATACCACAGTATAAACATTTAAATACCATGAAGTATGAAAATATCTTGTAAAAGTAGACAGGAAAGAGTTTAATTAGATCAATTATCATACCACGGTCAAAAAAATGAAATCTCACACATTTCTTGATAAAAAGGAATGTAAAATCAAGATTAGAATCAGAAAAAAATCCTATTGCCTTTGTCAGTGAGCAAAATTCAACTGTTATGTGCTTCCATGACGCAACATAAAACAATGGGCAAGACAGTAAATTATAAAAGCCATTCATTAAATAAGGTCTTAGAAGTCAAATTAAATGTGTCGAAACCATAATAATAAAAAAAAAATGTCGACAAACTCAATGGAAGCCGTGCTTAAAATGTCTTGAGAAGCTTTGAGCTGAGATTTAACGCATTTCATTGGTTTCCGAGGTCTTTCTGACTGGTTACAAGATCATTTAGCTTTAAGTTGACAAAAAAGAAAATGCCAATGGGATAAAGAAAATTATCTTAAAGGAGAACTAAGTAACATTTTTACCTTATTAAATGTCTTTGTAAGTCCGTGTGGTGTTTGTCAATGTATTTTTTGGCGTTTGAAGCCCCCGCCGTCGCCCCCTGCTGTCTCTGCGCGGAAAACCGGAAGACTATCCTGAGAAACCTTGGCTCTCTTTTTTGTATTTGGTGACATGAAATGTTTTTGTTTGTGACTGTAGTCCCTAATTTCAATAGAAAGGAAGGCTGAGTGTATTTTCACAAGAGACCTGCAGGGGGAGCTCTGTCGCTGAAGTTGCTTAGTTCTGCTTTAACCCACTGCCAAATAATTGAAGTAATGTACAAGTCAGAAACACAGTAAAGTAATCTAGGTCCATCAACCAAATAGATCCTAGTTTGTCAAAACGTCTGAAATTTACATTCATATCCTGAAATCAAAATTATTTAAACTTTTTTTTTGCTGTGTAGAGCTGCACCATCATCAGCTGTTGCAGGAAGCACATCCTCTGCTGGGCCTTCTTGATGATGGAGCTGATGATCGGCTCTCGAGGTCTTGAGTGATGGCGGTGTCGAGAAAGCGGAAAGAGTCGTTGGTGATGGAGGAGTCTGTCAGGGCGAGGGAGGGCTGAGACTTTCCTGAGGACCACGATCATCTCCACAGTCTCCACCTCCTTCAGACTCAGCGCCGTCTCAGATGAGTCTAATGAGGGTGGTGTCGCCCGCAAACTGGATCAGGTTTATGGAGTCGTGGCTGGAGGATCAGCAGGGAGTCCAGACGCTGCAGGACAAAGAGGAGGACCAGGTTGATGGTGCACTGCAGGGGGTGCAGGAGGTGGAGGAGGAGGAATTATTTGTAGAGCACAATTCGTACACAGGGCAATTCAAAGTGCCTTACATAACAGGAAAAGTTGCATTAAAATCACGAATCACAAAACAAAAAGACACACAGAATCATTTTAAAATAAACGCTTTAAAAGAGAAGAGTGCAGATAGATATTTCAGTCGTATGCACATCAGTCGTGTGCAGGAGGTGATGGACTTGAGGTGTGTCCATCAATTGAAATCACTATTTTTTGTTGTTTTTTTCTGCATAAAAATGGCTAATTCTGTAGTTTAGATTTGTTAAAACATGTCTGAATCAAGGAACAAAAACATGTCTAAAAGCAACAAAAACTAGACTAAAAGGAGCAAAGGAGACTATAAGCCACAAAATGCAATTAATAGCGACAAAAACTTTGATTAAAAGTGACAAAAACGTGACTGAAAAGAACAAAGACGTGACTAAAAGGAGCAAAAACGTGACCATAAGCAACAAAAACTTGACTAAAAGAGACAAAAAATGTGACTACAAACGACAAAAATGCAGCTAATTATGGCAAAAACTTGACTAAAAGAGACAGAAACATGACTAAAAGGAGCAAAAATATGACTAAAAGGAACCAAAACGTGTATACAAGCGATAAAATGACAATCAATAGTGACAAAAACTTGACTAAAAGAGACAAAAAATGTGACTACAAGCAACAAAAATGCAGCCAATTATGGCAAAAACATGACTAAAAGAGACAAAAACATGACTAAAAGGAGCAAAACCTTGACTAAAAGGAGCAAAAACGTGTATACAAGCGACAAAAAGGCAACCAATAGTGACAACTTGACTAAAAGTGACAACTTGACTAAAAGTGACAAAAATGCGACTAAAAGGAACAAAAATGTTACTACAAGGAGCTAAAACGTGACTAATGGAGCAAAAATGTGACTACAAGCAACAAAAATGCAGCCAATAGCGACAAAAACTTGACTAAAAGAGACAAAAAGTTGACTAAAAGAGACAAAAAAACATGACTAAAAGTGACAAAAAATGTGACTAAAGGGAGCAAAAACGTGACTAAAAGGAGCAAAACTGTGACTACAAGCAACAAAAATGAAACCAATAGTGACAAAAACTTGACTAAAAGAGCAAAAACGTCACTAAAAGGAGCAAAAACGTGTATAAAAGCGACAAAAATGCAACCAATAGTGACAAAAACTTACTAAAAGAGGCAAAAAACATGACTAAAAGTGACAAAAATGCGACTAAAAGGAGCAAAAATGTGAATACAAGTGACAAAAATGCAGCCAATTGTGACTAAAACTTGACTAAAAGAGACAAAAACTTGACTAAAACAGACAAAAAAACATGACTAAAAGTGACAAAAAACCTGACTAAAGGGAGCAAAAACCTGACAAAAAAAAAACGACAAAAAAAACAACAAAAACGCTCTAAAACACTTCTTTTAGTCGTTTTTCAGCTCATATCTCACTCTTTTTGTCAATTCTCCTGGTTGTGTTTAAAATGTGAACTTTCCCCCATGGAAAAAACAAAACATGGATCACAAATCGCAATACCGGTTGCGATCAAGCGATGAATGATGGTGATTAGAGCGAAGTCAGGTGTATTTAATAACTGTGAAGAGCATTTTAACTTTCTGCAAATCTCCGGTCTTTGTTTTTTTTGGCTTTTAGATGTAATTCGACTGAAACCCCTCCACAGAAAGGCCAAGGCGTGCAGAGATTTTGCCCTGGACTCCTCCTGGCTAAACCTGTGCTTGACCCTCCTGTTGCTGTTTCTGTCCTCACTCTTCACCTCTGCCCTGCTTTTGTTGCCGTAAAACAAAATAAGCACGACGTGTCTTTTCAAATTGGATGAATACAATCTTTGAGCTGCACGAGACACGCGCCTACCCTGTCATCATCACAGTCCGTTAAGTTTTATGTGCTTGTGCGTGTTTTTAATCGCTTTCCTCGTCCGACCAGTTTCCAGGTTCTTGGGTGTACACAGTGACACCTGAAACCCGCTAAAATCCACAAACGCAGATCAAACAATGACGGTAAGACGCTGCGTGTGTTTGGACGCGCGTAGCCTGTCGAATTATGTTGTTGGCGTTAGCGACGGTTACATGTTTATGATGATATTTGAAGAAGAAACGCACGAGTAAGAGTGCTATAGCTTTAAAATAATATGGCTCAAGTAGAAGTCAAAAGAGGCTACGCAAAAAAATATATATATTTGAGTAATTTTAAGACAAATAAACAGATTCGACTGCTCATTTAACGACGGTGAAGCTAATTGAGGTCTCGCGAAGAAATGTTCAAAGCGCCACTCTTCGAAAGGCAACATTAAAGATTTAAAGCAATCAAGCAAATATTACTCTTTACTTCCTACATTTCAGACTGACTTCTGTCAAAATGCCACCTTGAAAACGTATTTATTCCACAACATTTCCTGTGTATTTTGTCCACACACTCTGCAGCTCTGGGCGGATATTGTGCAGTGGAAGAGGACAAAATAATTCATCTGAAAGTGATTAAGCGGCCGGGAAAATTGCAAAGACAACCAAACCCAGTCTATCAGTGCAGAGCGATGACGCCGTTATAATAATCTTAGGGCTTTAACTGTGTGTTTTATTGAGAAGTTTCAGAGGCATAAAAGACTCTTCAAAGATATGAGATGTTCAGTGGCGAGTGGAGAACACGGAGCCTTGAAAATGTGATTGAAAGGTCGATATAACCACTCTAACATATGGACACATTATGAGCACTTAAATACATTACTTTCCTGGACGCATTAAAAACCATTTGACATCATATGATTTTTTCCAATTGACCATAACAGCAGAAGGATAAGGACGAACAAAGCATGACCAGCTGAAATACAATTGTTTGTGTATTTATTTATTCATTTGTTGTAGAAGAAGTAGTTAAAGTTGTTGTAGAAGTAAATATAGTGATAGGTACTTTTTACTTAAAGTGAATATGATAAGTTAAACTACACATTTCACTAAAATGTAGTAAACATGATTATATTTAAGATTTTACTAAACATTTTGCCTATTTGTCCTCAGTTTGACAGTTTTTGTTTATAATGTTACTGCCTGGTTGAACAAGAGCAGCAATTATGACATAGATAGAGGTAAATCTACAACTGTTACCTAGCAACCGTACTGTAAATAAGGGCCAAAATCCACATAAATTACTCAATAGTTCGTAATTGACAGTCATTAATACCTGGTAACACCTTTATTTTGTTAAAACTGTTAAAACGTGTCAGTTGTGTGTAAATTGTCTTTTTTGTCCTTTTGATGTCATCACAGAGAGATTCAGTGTTAAAACCATAGACCGTTAAGACTGTTGGAGCTGCTGCCGCTGCGTTCCAAACTGGAGGTATCCATGGAGACTGTTCCGGCTCCATCAAGCCGAGCTGTCGTTCACTTTCTATTGTGACGTTGGTGCCTGTTGTAGAAAACTGTTGTAGGATGTTCTATCTCGTGCATAGTCTTAACAAGGGCACTTCCATTTCTACCGTTGTTGACATTTCTGAGTGGTTAGCTCTATCTACGATGGGCGTCATCTCACTGTCCTTCTCTAACATTATCAGTTTCCTTGGTCAACTCGTCTCCCAGAAGTGGTATGCTATGCACTTCTTATTTTCTCTCGGCCAGCTTCTTACCACTATTTAAACCTCTGTGTGTGGAAGCACAGTCAGGCTTGAATGGCCAATACTAGCACAATGTGTTGAGTATTCAAGTTGCCGGGTCTGGACTGATGGTAAATAAACTTCTCCTGCCTCAGACATCCAGAGTCTCTTGCCTCTCCTTTCAACTCTAGGACTCGTTGGGGCAACACTTGTTTTTCCCTAACAGTGCCCTTTACTCTGAAACTGCTTCTGTCAAACTCACCATCTGGAACTAAAATGTCCGTCTGACACACTCTACATCAGGGGTTTCCAAACTTTTTCCATCGAGGGCCACATATTGAAATATAGACCAAGCGGAGGGCCACAAATCAATCGCGAAACGTTAAAAAAAGCTGCATTTATCTGATGTTTTAAGCACCACCACATCTACATTCAGTCTCAGTGCCTCAATATCAGGTCTGTATCGCACCAAAATGTTGGTTATTTTGGTTAGAATTGTTGAAAATCTGAAATGTGCTGTAAATAGTACTTATCAGGACAGAGTCCTGGCTTCACCAGGAAGCCAAAGGGCCAAGAAAAATTGGTCTGAGGGCCGCATTTGGCCCCCGGGCCTGAGTTTGGACATGCCTGCTCTACATGATCCTAGTGTTTAGTTTTTTTTCTCTGTAAATTGTTCATAAATTATTAGCAATAATAATTGACCAATCAGGTGCTTCCATTTCCAACAGCCGGTTTAGTTCGTGTTAGCAACAGGTTTGATTGACAGCTAGCGTTGTCGGCGTCTCCTCCTGTCAAGGGGCAGAAACCGTTAACAACCTCGCTCCTGATTGGTCCGTGTGATCGCCACGATACGCACTCCGATTTACAAATATGGAGTCTGGCTCCACTTTAGCCGCTATAACTGCAAGTATTTTTTACTTTTAATGTAGCGAAGTAAAAAGTACAAACGTAATCTGAAATTTAGTGAAGTAAAAGTATTTAGTGCAGATAGTGTATTTTCTCATTTAATGATATGTTTCGAGATCTTTGTCAAACTGGTCTTGGAGCACTGGATAATAATAAAAGTCGGTAGCTACAGGATGTCTTTAAATTACAGAGTTACTGTTAGATGTAAGTAGACACCTTACCAAAAAACGAAACAACGATAATAACCACATGTGCCTGGATAAATGATATACTTTACACAATGATGTATGTATGAAGGGCTCACTGAGAAGGTCGTATGACAAATTAAACAAAAAACTCTACTTATTTCCAGTAGATGTAGTAAACGTAACAGTAGTAATAAAAGTGGGAGGAGTAGATTATTGATTCAAGAGCCATCAATGTAATGTAATGTCATAATGTAAGAATCAATGTAAACACAATAAGATCAAGTTTCCACAGAAGCTGGTCTTCACTGTAGATCTGATTGCTGCTGCTTTACTCCAGCTGTTAACTGGAGTTTACTAAATGCATCGTGTACATTCTTGACACGAGGCCAGTGTTTTCAAGTTAGAGCAGCTGCTTTAGTTCAACGCGGATTTTCATTCGTCGTCGTGCATGTTTTATGGAGGCGTTAAAGCTTATGTAACGTGTTATTGGACAATGTTTGACAAGTGTCCTGCAAGCTTTCAATCAGAGGTGCAAAGTAACAAAGTACAAAAGTAAAAGTATGGTTCTTAAGTGCATTTTACAGTGGATAGTTTTTACTTTTACTTGCATTTCAGAGCAGGTATCTGCACTTTCTACTTCACTACATTTCTGAACTGGACTGAAAGTATATTTTTAAAGGTTTTATTCCTGCTGAAAAGGTTGAGAGGTTTAATTTTTAGCAAATTTATGGCGACATCTTGCCTTTTTTTTTCTTTTTTTTTTTTCTAGTTCCCTTTGAGCAAATATCTGTAGCAAAAAATAACCTGGAAAGTTGTTTTTAATGACCAAAACTCAACAGAATAAATCAATCAAGATTACAATTTGATGCTTTAATAGTTCTGCAAACCAAAAATAATTACTTTTACTTTTTACTCTTAAAATACATTTTTAAAGCAGTACTTTAATACTTTTAGTAGATTTTAAAATGTGATACTTTTGATAATTTTTTGCTGCTGTTTCTGTTATTTTACTTGAACAACTTCATCCACCACTGGTTTCAATAAACAATTTGTTGAAGGGTTTCTCTAATTTAACTAGGGTTTAACTTATTAATTTAAAGAAAAAGTCATAGAAAATACAACTAATCTGATTCTGAAGTCAGTGTCCTGCTGCAAATGGAAGCGTCCTGAAAATAATGAGGCGAGACACTACAGGAAAAACTAATTTTTTTCAGTTTTTAGTTGTCCAATCTGCTCCTAAAGATGTTTTATCACTTCATTTAATCCACTTCATCCATAGATTTCTCTGGGACATTGTTTCAAAGGCCGTTTAATGAAAGTGCGTTTTTCTCGACATAAAGATCAGCCTGAAAGTAGCTCCTGCACACAAACTTTACAATCTTGGAACATTTTTTGAAAAGTCAAAAAAATGAGGCGAAATTAGAAATTTTAGGCAAAATTTCAGAAATCCAACATCACCTCTGTACATTTTTGTAACTACACAATGAAACAAGAAATTTAAACCTGGTTCAATCCATTTTTCAAACTTAAATGTCACAAATATGTGCAAATTTGGTTGTTTTTACAATTTTTTCTTACATTTATACTGGAGAAGTTTCAAATTGATATCTTTAAATTTAAGATTTCTTCAGCGTCTCACCTTAATACAAGAGCATCGTCTTTGAACTTTCATGAAACTGTACTGTACCCAGACATAGAGCCTTTCAAATTGCTTACAAAAGTGTATTGTTCACATGGGACAGTTTTATCACAATCTATTTCCTTCAAACAACTTCCTGTCTCTGATTAAAAAAAACAAACAATGAACAATTAAATTATCACACTCTGTCATGGAAACAATAATGCATTAGCGCTTTAAACTTTGAGAACACAGCGACAGTTTTATATCTGCGTCCAAATACGAGATCAGAGCAAAGTCACTCAAGTCATGTTCTCTTCAGCGTCCAGTTAGTTGTTCTTTTTTCACTTTATAATGAAAAAGACTTTTAAAACACTTCAGAACCTGTTTTGTCTTATTACTACTCAGATTACTTCCAGGTGAATAGGAAAAAATCTTAAATGTAAAGATATCGATTTGAAACTTCTCCTGTAGTTTAGTCACATGAATGCAAGAAAAAATATATCAGTTTTTCATCGTGTCATGTTTTCATGGAGAAATTGTGGGAATTTTATGTGTAAAAACCTATCTGGGACATTTAAATCTGAAAAATGGACAGAACCAGGTTTAAATTTCGAATCGAATAATAAAATTAACATATTTTGGATTTCTTATTTCGTTTTTGAGCTAACTAAATCTGACTGAAAATTGTCCTAAAAATTCAAATTGCGCCTAATTTTTTAAACATAAAACTTCAATAAATCGGTTTTAGAATTAAATATTTAAAAAATCCTTCAGTACGTTTAATCACAATCTCATTAAGTACAAGGTTGTTAAGTTTGGTGTGTGTGGGGTCTACTTTAAGGCTGATCTTTATGTCTCTGTGGGAGGAAAATGCATTTTAAGTCACAATGTCCCAGAGAAATCTAAGATGAAGTGGATTAAATGGAAGAATAAATTATCTTTAGGAGCAGATGTTTCCACGTGAAAGCCGATATGTCGAGAGCACAAACGAGCAAAGGAGTTTTACCTGTAGTGTCTCGCTTTACATTCAAGGGAAAAATTGTCGTTTTAGATCAATATTGTGTTTTATAAAGAACAACATGAAACTACATTGTGTGTCCACGGAGCAGGGGCTCGAAAATGACTAGGAAGATACTGACTTTAAAATTACGACACTGTATTTGATGTATTTTTAATTGAAAGCAGTATACTTTTGTCAAATGATGTCAAAATACTCAATAAGCCATGAAAATAAACACAAATAAACCTGATTTTAACGGTTTTGCAAGTTGAAATGATCACAGACGACAAATTCATTTCGCATTATGGGTCCAGGATCAGTGCGACAGTTATTTATGGGGGTCTTTTTATAGAGTATAACTAAATACCAGAAAAATAAAAGCATAGAAAGTGCTCTTTTTAGTAATTGAAGTATTGTGGAGTTTTTTAATGTACGTGAAAACATAGAAAAATCAAAGCAAAAAGCCTCATACGTCAATATTTTGTTTGTTGTGGACCTAAAACGGGGGATTCCAAAACTACTATGAACAATTGCAGACGCATTTGTCCAACATAAACGTATATCTACTGTAACATCAAAGGCACAGATAACATTGTTTTTGAGGTTTCAGTTCTCGGTTTCAGTCTCCACCTGCAGACTCAGACGTTTATGTAGGTTACTCCATCCTCTGGCGGAAACATCAGCACTATTTGTCTGAAATCACAAAGAAGAAACATTCTGATCAACTTTTGTGGTTTCCTTTTCACCAAGTTCACATTTACAGATAAGAAACAATTTACTGAGCAAATTACAAGTTTTGCAGCGTTAATGAAATGACAATCAAAATCCAGGTTGAAACTTTTTTTTTCAGACTCTTTGGTGACATCTGGTGGTCAAAGTGCACATTGCAATGCCACATATTATACTTAAACATTCATTAATTTATCAAACATTCTCCTTTTGAAGTGTATAATCCCAAATAGACAAAGACATTTAACTTGACAGTGTAAGATAAATAAATTAGCTTTATTAAGTCTTAATGTTGTGTTTTTTAGAGGAGAACAAGTCACAAGGGCGAGGTTCAGCTGAATTTCTCAAACTGTCGCCCTGTTACGTAAATGACACAATGGAAACGCAGTCGAAGCATGTCCCAACTCTTTCTAACGAATAGTAAATAGTTTTAACAGGTAACATGGTAGAAAACAACACAACAACAGCTCCTGGAAAACCAAAACACCAGCCAGTTTGGTTCAACAGTCAACGCGAGACACAAGGACGTCGATAGAAAAAGAAATAATGACAAAAATGTGTAAAACTGCACATATTTGGGACTTAGGAATCTGAAAAATGGATAGAGCAAGGTTTAAATGTCTTCATTTTGTTGACATATTAAATACAAAAACATTTACAGAGAGGTTTTTGTAAGAGAGCTAGCATTAAATAAATACATAAATAAAAACAATACTAATTTCAATAATAGTTTTGTATGTAGTGTCTCACCTCATGTGTTTTATGCTACTGTAACAGATATTTATATGTCTTTATGCACTCACAGTAAATCTGTTATGCATAAAATACCATAAACCTTATAAATTTTGGATGTGCTCTGTGCTAAGCTACAGTTTCTCACAGGCTTCATTTTTCAACCCACTTAAAGGTCCCATATTCTGCTATTTTGCCCTTTACACAGTCTATTCTAAGGGCTTTGTTGATAAAATTTTGCTTTGTGCAATATCCATAACATAACAGTTTCCAAAAAACACCCATTTCTTGGACTGGCCCCCCTCCTTGTAAAAGCAAACGGCTCACTCTGAGATCTGACCCCCCCTAAACAGAGAGCAGGCTGCCTCCCCCACCCAACTCGCGCGCCTCCCCCGCCCAACTCGTGCCGAAGCCTAGAGCGGAAGAAAAAAAAGAAAAAAAAAAGACAGTTCTCTAACGAAAACATGCGGGAATCAAGCAAAAAACCACTTTGGGCACAACATACGAGGCCCAAATAGCACTGTAGGAAGGTTAAAACCTCTGAAAAGTTGATTTTGCATGTTATGGGATCTTTAAAGTGCGTATGACAGGTTTTTAGGATTTTCTAATTGTGACTTTATTCAGTGTATTTGAAAAAAGTTGAAAAATATGTTGAAAATCACAGGAAGTAAACAGATTGATGACATCACACTGGGGTGACAAAGGTTACACATAATTTACACAATAGAAACTACTTTTTTGACCTTTAAACACTGATTCAACAAAATAAAGGCGTTCACATGTGTTTTTCTTTGTCAAATGAATAAATCTGTGACATTAGATGAGTTTTGCCCAGTGTACAGTGTGGTTGCTATGGTAATTTCCTAGCGTGATGTTACACTTTACAACCAGGAAGTGAAATTAAAAACCTAAAAGAATCGCTAAACTGCAGTAAAATGTGTAAAGATTTTAGTAGAACTTGAAATATATTTATCTTAACTGCATTTTAGTCAAATGAGTAATTCAACCTGTCATAGGTCCTTTAAGACACCGACTGCCACTTTATTCAACGCAGAGTATCTTTTAGAGTATCTTTTGTCACAGTTAGGGTTAGGTCATGGTTCACATTATGGTTAGGATCACATCACAGCTAATTAAAACGGAAAATATAAAGAACTATACTGGGATGAGGGGGCTTTATGCTCTTGCACACCTGGGAAAGAAGTCGGACTGTAGACGGCGCTGTCGTCCTCCCTCTGCCGGTAGAAAAAACAGGCCAAAACCTGTGTAAATTTGCTGACAAGAGCGACATCGAGTGACTCTGATGAAGACTGAGAGTGAGCAGTCGAAACTGTCAGATAAACAAACACAGGCCCGAAATAAGAATTATTAGATTAAAGACTACCTTCTAGTCGCTTTAGTCACGTTTTTGTCTCTTGTAGTCATGTGTTTATCTCTTTTTGTTGCGTTTTTGTCACTTTTAGTCGCATTTTTGTCTCTATGAGTCGTGTCTTAGGCTCTTTTTGTTGCTTTTGTCACTTATAGTAGCATTTTAGTCGTTTTTAGTCACATTTTTGTCACTTTTTGTTGATCTTAGCTACATTTATATATTTTTTGTCACGTTTTTGTCTCTTCTTGTGTTTTTGTTGCTTTAGTCGTGGTTTTCTCGCTTTTAGTGGTGTTTTTCTCGCTTAAAGACGCATTTTGGTCTCTTAATTGCATTTTTGACAATTTTAGTTGCGTTTATGTCGCTTTTAGTCACGTTTTTGACACTTTTAGTCACATTTTTGTTGCTTCTAGTCGTTTTTGTCTCTTGTAGTCACATCTTAGGCTCTTTTTGTTGCATTTTTGCCACTTATAGTAGCATTTTAGTCACTTTTAGTTGTGTTGTGATGGTTTTAGACCCATTTTTGACATTTTTAGTCACTTTTTTTTCATTCATACATTATTTCAATTTTCTTTTTTATTTTAATTTGTTGTATTTTTATCTGCATTATGCTTCATAATTTGTATTAGCATTAGCATTGATCCACAAACAGCTGCATTTATCAAAACAGAAGTGTCGCCGGGGAAGTGTTCATGTCACTTGTAAAGTCTTTAAAGTCTGACAGGTTAGACGTCACAATTCACTAAAATGTACTCAACATGATTATATTGAAGCTTTTACTGTGTATTTTTTCTGTTTGTCCCCAGTTTGACTCTTTTCATAAAGTTTATAATGTTACTTCCTGGTTGGTCATGGGCAGCAAGTATGACATAGATAGAGGTAATTCCACAACTGTTTCCTAGCAACCATTTTGAAAACAAGGGACAAAATCTGTATAAATTACACAATAGTTATGATTTGACAAATTATAATAACTGATAACAACTTTATTTTGTTGAATGACTGTCTAAACCAGGGGTGTCCAAATTATTTTCCATCGAGGGCCAGATATTGAAATATAGACCAAGCGGAGGGCCACAAATCAATCGTGAAAGGTTCAAAAAAGCTGCATTTATCAGATGTTTTAAGCGCCGCCACATCTACATTCAGTCTCAATGTCTTAATATCGGGTCTGTATTGCACCTAAATGTTAGTTTTTTAGGTTAGAATTGTTGAAAATCTAAAATTTGCTGTGAAAAGTAGTTCTCAGGACAATGTGGGCCAATTCACCAGGAAGGCTAAGGGCCAAGAAAAATTGGTCTGAGGGCCGCATTTGGCCCCCGGGCCTTAGTTTGGACATGCCTGGTCTAAACTGTCAGAAAGATGTTTTTTTGAAGACATCACAGAGGGATACCATTGTAGAGCTCAGCACTACTTCTTGTCACTTTAAACTTTTCAAATTTTCTTCACAAACCGCTACTTCACAAATGTAAAACTATGATACATATTTAACACAGGTGCCCTCCCATCAAATTAAGTCAGTATTAGAGAAGAATCACTGTTCACTGTCTGATCTTTAAGCATTTATTCATTTTAGTGGGACTTTGCAAAAACCCCATAGCGATAGAACTGGACACGAAGTCGTACAAGGAGCTAGACATTTGAAAAATAAATAGCCAACTGATTTTCTGCACAGAGCCTATTCAGGCGTTCAGGTTCTACTGGAACCGTCCGTTTGTGGCTGAGGACGCACTGTACCATTAACACATTCTCAAATGCTCAGTCAACTATTAATTAACGCAAACACACACAAACAAACAAACATCTCCCTTAACAACAGAGTAAATAGTCAGCTCCTGCTTGCGGTTGTTTACAGATCTCACGTTTCAACATTATTTGAACAGTTTCTCTTCTTCAAACAATTACATAACTTCCCACAAAACACTGGGAGGAAACCGCAGGCTCTTTGTGCATTAAGTCCACATGTTTGAGGAGATTTGTTAAAGTGACAGATGAGCGAAGCCTCGTCTTGTCTGAGAAGAGGCGGGCTGACAATCCCAAACATGATTAGAGCGTGAATCAGCAGGAAGTGCCCGTCATCACTTTGTATGACTCTGTGTAAATCACTCAAGCGTGACATGAGCTGCTTCACTCGTTCATTCAAGAGCGGAGCTGCATGACTGGGACGAATATCGTTCTGACCAGTTTTGCAATTGCGATTAGATTTGTGATTTATGTTGTGATAATGGGATTCTGTTCAAGGTTTACTGAAATATGAACTGACAAACTTTAAAGAATCACGTGTTTATCAGTGGTTTTCGCTTTTTGTCAAGTTTATGTAGGTTTTAGTCATGTTTTTGTTGTTTTTAGTCACTGTTTTGTTTCTTTTAGTTGCGTTTTTGTCGCTTTTTGTCAGGTTTATGCAGTTTTTTGTTGCTTTTAGTCACATTTTTGTAGCTTTTAGTTGCATTTTTGTCACTTCACACCATGTTCTTGTTCAAATTGTTATCAATTTTTGATTCCTTTAGTCACATTTGTGTCACTTTTAGTCACGTTTTTTAGGTTCGTTTTTGTGCCTTTTAGCAGCATTTTAGTCACTTTCTGTGGCATCTTGACACTTTTAGACCAGTTTTTGTAAGTTTTAGTCCCATTTTAATAGCTTTTAGAAGCTAGTTTTTCTTGCGTTTTTGTTGCTTTTAGTCAGTTTTTTGTCGCTTTTAGCTCCTCCCACCCTCCAAAGACATGACTGTGTAGGTTAATTGACAACTCTAAATTGTCCCTAGTGAATGAATGTGAGAGTGAATGGTTGTCTGTCCTTGTCTCTGTCTCTCTGTGTCAGCCCTGCGACGAGTTGGCCACTGTCCAGGGTGTACCCCGCCTAAGGCCCAAAGTCACTGGGATAGGCTCCAGTCACCCGCGACCCCTAACGGGAATAAACGGTAGAAAATGAATGAATTAATGAATGAATGACAACGTTCATTCATCAGCAAACCAGAGAGGATGAGAAACAATACTTTCTTCACTCCATTGTTCTTTTTCATACCAATCTCAAATCATTTTGAAACTGCTCCTGTAGTTTACTCAGATAAATGGAAGAAAATAATAAATTACAAGTTTTTCATCATGTCATGTTTTCATAGAAATAAGGCATTTTCTGTGTGAAAACGGACACAATTATTATTATTATTTACACTTGGGACATTCAAATCTGAAAAATGGGCAGAACCAGATTCAAACTTCTTGGTTCATTTGATTTCTTATTCTTATGTTGAATTTTAAATTTTGGATTTTCACCAACTAATTAAGGTCAGACCCTACAGGCAAAACTTTTTTTTTTGGTCAGTTTGCTCTCTCAACATCGGCTTTCATGTGGAGACAACAAACTTGTACAATCTGCTCTTAAAGATGTTTTATTCTTCCAATAAATCCATTATATCCATAGATTTCTCTGGGACATTGTAACTTCAAAGGCCGTTTTCTGAAAATGCATTTTTCTCCCACAGAGACATAAAGATCGGCCTTAAAGCAGATCCCACACACAACAAACTGTACAATCTTGGACTCAACAAGATTTTGACGAAACTTACAGAAGGATTTTTTCATATCTAATTCTAAATCTGGTTTATTGAAGTTTTAAGTAAATTCTTAATACAATTTTCAGTTCAATCTAGTTTACTTGAAAATAAATAAGAAATCCAAAATCCCCTCTGTAAAGTTTTTTTTAACTAACATGTGTAAAAATGTGTTGTCATTGTCATGTGTGTGTGATGATCTGGAGCGACATCATCCTTGATCAGACACAGTGACAAACCCCTGCCACCTGTTTCGTGAGTAAAAGTCCCCGCGGTCCGTCTGCTGGTGTTAAACTGAGTGGCATTATTAGTCAGGTGTAAGCGATCCTGACACTTCTCAGCGTCACGCCCAGTTTGTTGTGGTTACGACTTGTGTTCGAACCTGCCCGAGGTAAATTCACTCAAATAGACCAATTACTCAACAGCTTTTACGGAGATGCATATTTTTATCCCCCATCATAAGACAGCTGAGATGACTGTGGTTATGCTGCTGGCATGACATGCGTAGCTGTAATTTAACACAGAGCACCCGTATTTAGCAGATTGTATGTCAAATAATGGAGGAAAACATCACAAAAACATAGAGACCGGATTAAAAACAGAAGAAAAGAAGTAGGTCGAGCCAGGTTTAGGGCAGTTTCACGTCGTCGTTCTCACCTGGAGTGTGAAGAAGTGTAGTTACAGTAGAAAAAAAGTGAAAGTATGACAAAAAAATTGAAATTTTAAATTGTTTTAAAATATATTGTAAGAGTTAAAAGTTAAGAGATTTTGGGAACTGTTACAGAGTTAAATATGCTGCTTTTGATACAGATTTGTATTGATTTAACAATTTAAATCAATTTCTTATTTTTCTGGTGGCTTTTATGCAGATACTTTTGTTTTTTTCTCAAAGCTAGGACTTGAACCTGAATCCTTTACTCAGAATGTCACCGTGAATGTGCTAAAAATAACCCCCCAAGAAAAGCACTATTTACTTTTCAGTCGAGCTGAAAAATGAGGTGGAGTAGAAAGTGCAGATGCTGTACCTTCACTGAAAAGTAAAAGTAAAAGTATTCACTGTAAAGTAGAATGGTCTTAAATGCAGTACTTTTACTTTTGTGCTTCATTACTTTCCAACACTGGTAAGCAGGAAGGGAAAAATAATAGAACCTATATGTCCATGATTTGAATACAATTGTCTACGCCTTGAATTGTCACTATTGTTTTAAATGATGTGGTAATAACTTTTTCAACAAACTTTTTCAACAACAGGTCTAATCTGGGGCTAAACCAGGTCTGATATTGAACTAGACCAGGGGTTCTTAACCTTTTTTACCTTGAGGCCCGACTTTTTCTGTCTAAAGTAACTCGAGGCCCAATCTCATATTAAAGGTATTATATTTTAGTGATTGTGCGGCCCTCAAGGAGGTGCTCCCGGCCCTACTTTGGGCCCCGGCCCTATGGTTAAGAATCACTGAACTAGACCATTGCTTCAGTATATTTTCAGGACAGAGTTTTTCAGTATATAAACTCTAATTACACAAAGAAGGACACAAATGTGGACACAACTGATTTGAATTAAACAAATATTGGAACTGTAGAGTCATTACATCTGAAATTGAGGCATCAAGTCAAGAGATTGTTCTATAGGTAAAGGATTAATAAAAGACAAAAGCATTTCATGAGGACTTAAATATCTTATTTCTGCTGCAGTGAGTCACACTGAAAGGCTGCTCTTTTGCGACTCTTAAATGGAGGATGATTTATTTAAGTGGATTTAAAATTTTAAATGATGCCAAATCTGACCATTTTAATTTTAGTTGATGACTTTTGCTCTTTACATTTCCTATGAATTTCTCAGTTTAAACACGTATGTTTTTAAATATTCAGTGCATCGAATTTCAAGCTTTAAACTTTGCAGTGAATATTGTCATTGCAAATATTCACGATGCAAAGATTCTTGGATCAGTCTCTAATGCCTTCTTTGCTAAATTCACTGTGAACTTTACACGTTGAATTTAGACTGTTGGATTTGAGGGCTTGAAATGTATGCTGTAGAGATTTCAAAAGTGAAATTTGAATTTTTAAACAGAGAAAACACAATGACAATAGTTTGTGAAATACCCGCTGGTCGTTACACAAACCGCACACATCTCTGACTCAATTGTTGAACTAAACTGTTTACATTTCACATTCACACTGTTGTCAGTTTTGCCGCCCCCCTCTTCTCAAGGTCATGCTCCTTTTACATTGTCCTGCTTTCAGCCCCAGTATTTACACAGCTCCCGTCGCCCACACGGCTCCTTTTTGGGAGTGTTTTACGGAACACACCCGACAGGTTTACGGCTCTGACCCTCCAGGCACGACTCATCTGTGTGAGTCAAAGCCTGGCCCTGCTCCAGTTCAGCTCAGAGGATCGGCACAGAGGTGAGACCGAGACAGAGACCAGCGCAGTCTGTGTTTGGGACAGGAGGCTGTGATGGGACAGGGATTCAACTGAACTGACTCAAGACACAACCATGAACCTGCTCAACCCCTCACATCACAGGTAAGATCACAGCGTTTGTACAGTGGGTTTTCATTAGATTTCAAGTCAAATTGTGAATATTTGATAAACTGTGTTCAAATCTAAGCTCAAAACGGTTTTCTTTAAGATTATATCTGCATTTTTCTCCATCAAAATGAATTAGAAACGGATTATATATGCTTTTACGTGTGATTTTAATAATGATTGTAAAGCATTTTGTCATACACCGTGGACAAATTGCGCTATTCAAACACAAATTTCTTTCTTGCTAATTCCAAATCCAGAACAGTGTTTCTCAACCAGGGGTATGGGGACCCCAAGAGGTACATGAGCAATAACCAGGGGGTACTTAGAAGAGGGGTACTTACTTAGGTGTCAGGTTTTAAAAGAAGATGAAATGTACTTTTATCTGAACATAAAAGTGTTATTAGTTGTAAATTTAGCATCTTTTTGCAGTATCTTGGACAATAAATATAATTAA
Organism: Rhinogobius similis; assembly: GCA_019453435.1. Taxonomy (NCBI): domain Eukaryota; kingdom Metazoa; phylum Chordata; class Actinopteri; order Gobiiformes; family Gobiidae; genus Rhinogobius; species Rhinogobius similis. Next base: position 14,454,942 of record CM033630.1, read on the forward strand.
AACCAAAATATAATGTAATAATTGACCATATGTGACTAGAAAACCACTAGAACCACTAGAGTGTGTGTATGGTCTGTGCAAACCCACTTTTATCAGAAGGTTCATCTAGCGGACGTTAAGTTGCATTTCCTTAAACCAAAGTTTCATGATCAAAGACAGTTATGTTTGGAATGTGGTTTGTTGTAGTTTATACTTTCTATTTTATTTCTTCTTCGGTGCCTTTTGTGAACTTAGAAAAACTGACAGAGAGCTTTGCCTGCAGAACTGACAGATTTTTTTTTTTACCAGTCTCAAATTCATGGATACATTTAAGACATAACTTTTTATTTTGTAATAAACTCCTACACTTCTTTACTTACAGGCAGTGGGGAGTAACAATCTTTGTAAATCCTTGTAAAGAGGTCTCGATCTCAGTGGGTTCTTACCTGATTAAATAAAGGCTAATGAATAAAACAAATAGATCACGCAGATGAGCACAGGCCACTGAAACAAATACAATGCCATCTTTGGTTCATCTTATTGTACTTCCCGGGGCCCAACGGCCTCCAGCTGGAGCCAGGTGGATTCTCAAGAGTTTGTGAATTTTGTGAGGCTTGATCTGGCAGGTCGATAACAGCGAGATAAACGCAAACCCATTCTGACACGAGCAGACAACCCATGATCAGAGCACTAACCACTTTGTAGCAATGTAATTACTGTCTTGACTTCAGTATTGAAGCACAATAACAACCTTTTTCTCAGCGGTCACATTTTTAACACATTTTCTGGGATGCAACAAAATGTATTTGGACATGTGCCTTCAGCAAACCTCTGGGTATGTTCTGTACATGTTTAATTTGATGAAAAGTAACTTCATTATACACCAATGAGGCCTTTATATTACACAGAGAATAAGGCCACTGTCTGCAAGGGAAATTGAAAAAAAAGTATTTTGAATCGCCAACTGAATGAACACCCTGTCCTATCATGTTTAGTGAACATCTGCTAAATTAAATCTAGCTGTAAAACGTCCGTCTGAAGCACTCGTTTTGAAATCCTGGACTGTAAATGTGACACACATTTAACCCATTAAAGCGTGCTTATTTTTTCTACATTTTCAACTGTGATGCATGAATCTTCCTATGTTTTTAAGTTTGTTCATTCAGAATGCAAGAGGAACACTGCACAATCATTTGTTCTTCACTTACAGTGGCCTGCAATGGTTAAGAGTCCAGAGGCGCAGGTGAATAAGAGAAGTGGCTCACTGCCACCTCCTCCTCTTCTTCTGGTTCTTCTGGTTCTTCTTGTTCATCGTGGCTTGGGGCTCCTCCATTGCGGCCTTGCTTTGCTGCAGCTGATCCTCTGATCCTTCAGTGACGTCATGAGGAGGGCAGAGGTTCTCTCCTCGCTGTGGGTCAAAGCAGTGCTCAGCTCCTTGGTTTTATTCTCATGGAGTGAGCTCTGCTCCACCAGGTCATTATGGACGCTGGTATATTTCTCCACTGCAGCCATGAAAGCGAGTTCAAGTCTGTTTGGAGCTCTTGGACTCTGTTGCATTGAGTGATCAGACTCTCCTCCAGCTCCTGTGTCTTGTTTTCAGCCTCTTGCGTCGTTAATCTCCTTCTGATTGTGTCAAAGAGTGTTCTCCCAAACTCTGTAACGGGCTCCTTTTTGCCTCCTGGAGCTCTGTACCGGTCCTCTGGGCCTCCTGGAGCTGTCGGCTCAGATCCTGTAGCAGCAGGTTCTCCTCGAGGTGTTTATACAGCTCTTTCTGAAGCTCCTATACTTTGATGTTGAAAGTTTATTTCTGCTGGATTTCCTCCTCCAAATGCCTCACTCTACACGACTGCAGAGCTGATGTTGAAGCTGTCTCCTCAGCTCCATCATGGTTGTCCTCTGTGTTTGGAGAGGCGCCCCCTTGCTGTTTTAGTTGAACTTCATGGCAGCCCTTTTCTTGCTGAGTCTCGATCCATTATGGGTGAACTGGAGAGTTGTTTAACTCCTACGTTTTCTCTGAGACCAAACTTTATTACATTGTGCGACTTGATGAACTCACAATGACAAATATTCCATAATTATGGTGAAGGAATATTTATCTCAGAGTTCTAAAACATGTCAATGACATCACTCTTATAATAAATAAATAGCTTGATTCAACAATTCATCTATAATGTATTTTTATTGTATGCATTTTATTTTTATTTAGCATCCCAACTGAACAAGAAACACGGGCATATGGACATTACTCATCCTTATAGTCAATGACTAAAAATACTGCAATACAAAGGATGCAAATATTAGACAATGACACAAGGGGTTTACACAGCTCTGTATCGTAAAACACCAGGCTGTGTCTCTGCAGGATTGGGACAGACCGAAACTTGTGGCTTGGCCAGTATTTTGTTTACGTTTTTGTAATTGCTCTGACACACTCCATTCAGAATTTACACAAATCATAGCATTGAATTTCAGAGCAGTTTCATACTTGGACGATGTAGTCTTTGGATCAAAACCTGGTTCAGACCTGTTTTCTCCACAGAGGTCTTTATGTTGTCTACTACTTTTTACTGCTTCTAAAGTCTTAATATAAAATGTCTTCATATTGTGTGTTTGGTTGCGTCCGCTGTGTCTTTGGCCACTGGTTCTGGATCAGCACAAAGAGAGTCTTACAATTGTGTTTAAATATCACTAAACAATAAATGTCACTTCCTGTGGCAGCTGAGGAAAGCCAAGTTGTCGGTGCAGATGATGGTGCAGTTCTACGCGGCCATCATCGAGTCCATCCTCACCTCTTCCATCACCGAGTGGTACAGGAGCCACAGCCAGGGACAAACACAGACTACACCGCATTGTGCCTCTGCTGAGAAGGTGATCGGCTGCAGCCTTCCATCTGTCCAGGACCTGTACATCTGCAGGACTCGAGGACGAGCAGGTCGGATCACAGAGCCCCTCCCTTCAGGCAGGAGGCTACGGTCCATCAGAACCTCCCGCCACAAGAACAGCTTCTTTCCCTCTGCTGTTGGACTCATGATCACTTTGTAACACCTGCCACTTTAACAATATATTATATAAGAACTGTCTATTTGCACTACCACATTTGCAGATTGCACTATCTGCCAACTGTACATTCTGTTTATAGTCTTAGTCTATCTATCCTAGTTTATTTTATTCTTAATTTTATCCATGCCTCTTTTATTTATTTTATTATATTATGTTCACTGTTTTATTAAGTTCCTATGTTTGTGATTTTTTGATCACTGACAATGGCAATAAACCGTTTCTGATTTCTGATTTCAGTTTTAGTGTTTGCTCCCTGAGTGAAAAGTTTTGGAATTCATGCAAAAATGTAGACATTTGTGTCAAAGAGAATGGAAAAAAGCAGTAAACAGCCCCTTCGAGACCACCTATTTTTAGCGATCTCATAACAACTTCTCTCGAATTCTGGTGCGATGCGAGTGATGTGAAGCAGCCGCAGTGCAGTTTTAACTTTTTCATAACGAGACACTGAGCATGCAAAGGTCTAATTAAGCCCAAACCCTCAGGTCAGAGCTTAGACTTAATGTAATCGTCTGAGAGTGAAATGGAGCTTAATATGTTTCTGAGGCATTTGAGCAAATCCACACGAGGCACACCTTTTCAGTTGAATGTTTACTAATTATGGCTTAAGTCTGATTGGATAAAACCTGTGGTAAATATTTATCACAGTTCAACATTAGTCTATAGTGGCAGTTTGCGAAGAAAATTTGAAAATAAAAGTTAAAAATTACATGAAGTAGAGCTGAGTTTTCAAAAGTTATCCCTCTATCTACGTCAAAGACAATTTACACATTTTTCTGACAGTTTAAACAATCATTTAACAAAATAAAAGTGGTAGCAGGTATTATTGTTTGGAAAATCGTAACTATTGTGCAGTTTATATGGGTTTTGGGCCTGGTTTACACGGTTGCTAGGTAACAGCTGTGGAATTACCTCTATCTCTGTCATGTTTGCTGCTCGTGTTCAACCAGGAAGTACAATTATAAACATCACCAAAACTGCCAAACTGAGGGGAAAACAGGCAACGTTTTAATAACAACTTAAATACAAGTATGTTCAGTGCGTTTTGGTGAGATCTGCGGTCTAATACATTCAGTTCTACAGAGGAAAAGTGCATGGAAAATGTTGCTGTTATTGAATTCTTTCTTTAATTTTGATTGGAGAGTGAATATCCTACTGTTCTATCTTAAAAAGCGCATTGTGAAACTTTCCTTTTTTGAGATGTCTGTTTGTCTCTGTGCACCTTGAACAGAGAAGCCTTTCCACAGATCTGACCTGTAACTTCATCATCATTCCAGGCAAAGCAAAGCAGGTCCACTGGGAAAGTTACACAGTGCACCTTTAAATTCCTGTCATAAAACGTTTTGACAAATTAGACATACTGTATGTCCAGCAATTCAGTGAATGTCTTTTGATTTGCTTTCATTTTTGATTCTCGGTCAGTGATTCTCAAAGTCCAAAAAAGCAAAAAAAAAGAGAAAGAAAAGAGAAAGAACAACACAACAAATTCCAACAACAAACCACATTCCAATCAACATTTCTCTGATCGTAAAAATACCGTATTTCTTTCCATGACTCTCAATTTTCAATTCAAAAGTACACAATGACAAATTTTTCTAACAATTTAAACGGTCATTAAAAGGCTAAATAAAGGTGTTATCAGGTATTATTATTTGTCAAATCCAAACTACTGTATAATTTCTATAACTCTTGTTTTCAAAATGGTTGCTAGGTAACCATTATGGAATCACCTCTAACTGTGTCATATTTGCTGCCTGTGTTCAACCAGGAAGTGACATTATAAACTTTATGAAAACTGTCAAATTGGGGACAAACAGAAAAAATGTTTAGTAAAATCATAAATATAATCATGTTCACTACGTTTTTGTTCAAATGTGTCGTCTAACCTGTCACATAGACTTTAATCTCAGTACAGTAGGACAGTCCCAGAAAACATGGAAATGATGGGCCACATGGCAGCCACATTTTCTCCATTAGAGTTTCCCTGTGAATAGTGAGCACTTTGACACATTCTTCCAACTGAACTCCTTCTAAAAGTACCCTCTCTTCTACAACATGCCTAATTCAACACCTTCTGACAGTAAACCCTCTCGTTTTGTGTCGACAGATCGTCCCTGCGCTGTCTCTGGGCCGTCAGCTGCTGGTTCAGGCCGTGTCCCGTTGAAGAAGGCGGCGTTTCGTCCTCTCGTTCCTGGCTGCGCGGGTTTCTCCTGCTCAAACTGGTCACGCTGCTCCTGTTCCCGCATTGGACGGTCCTCGGCCTGATTCTGGGATGTCCCTTCAGCGTCAAGGCCCTGGTCCTTCTCCGATCGCCTCAAGTCTCCACCAAACCGTCCACGGTGTTTCTTTTCCATCTCGCTCTCACCGACGCGCTGCTTCTGTTTCACTGGACGTTCACGTTTGGACACAAGATAGCTCTATGTTTTGGAATGGATTTCGACAACTTTTTAATCCAAGATCTCCAAATTTCGTGGTTGAAAAAGGCACTGACCGTCCTCTCAAACCACCTTCTGGACACGCACCTCTTAGCGTCTCTGTTTTTCTTGGGGTTTCTTGGACTTGAAGCCACCTTAGTGTCTCGTTGGCCTCTCCAAACCCGCGCCATCAGGACGTCCCACTGGGCACAGCTCGGGTGCTCCTCGGTTTGGGTCCTGGTGCTGTTTGAACTCATCTTTGTGACGTTTTCAAAGATCGGAAACACACAAACTCAGCCCTCGTTCTTCTCGTTGGACACACTTTGTTTTTGCCTGAGAAGAGTTTTGTGGCTGTGTGACTTATGGGTCCATTACAACATAATTTATAACAAACCACAGAAACGAAAGAGCTCCTTCCATTAGAGCCATAAAATGTGAATATTACACTGTATATTTTCTCCACGGGTTTCAGAGTGATCAAACTTTCAAACCAATGTGAAGCAACTATTCAAAAAAAGCGGTTCTGTCTTTTTTTAATTGTCAAAAGTCCTCAAAGTAGCGCCTATAAAAAGAAACTGATGAGCCAAAACACTTGTAAAGGCAATCTAACACCGCAAACAGCAGAAACAAATTGTAAAAACAAACAAACAAATCATTAATTTCCATACAAATCTCTTGTGCTTGGATCAAACATCTTCAGGTCTTGTTCTGGTTGGTGTTTACGATTAAAAACACAGAGATAAATCGATTCAAATTCAGATTAAGCTGCGGAAACCTTTCCACGGCGCTTCTCAGTAGACTTTGTGTCTCAGTCACAGGTCTGAGTGCAGCTTCAGCAGGAGGACTGGTCAGGTAGAGTCAGCAGATCGTGTGTCGGGGCAGTTTGAGGAGAGTAACAGCCCTCAGGACAATCTAAGACTCCTTTGTGTCCAGCAGAACAAGCATCACAGTCAGGTCCACGTGGAACTGAAGAACAGGAAAGCACTCTGCCTCGCCCTCACTCATAAAATAACATAAAACTACATATTTTTTTACCTTTTAGCAAGTAATTAGTAAGCAAGTAAGTAATTTAGTAAGTAATTAGTCACGTCTCAGTCAAACTCTAGTGTCAATATTTGTGTAGCTGAAAGTGTCCAAGTGCAAATTGATAGAAGCGAATGGTAATTTTGCTCCTGGCCATCACAATTACACCGCAAAAATGTATTTTTAGACGAGTTAAAATGTCTTTACTTCTATATTAATCTTAATTTCAGATGTTTTGACAAGTTAAGATTTGTTAAGACTCTTTAGTTGATGGAACTACCTTATTTTACTTGTTTCAAACCATTTCTGACTTGTTTGAATACATTACTTCTTACTTCAAGTCAAATTATCTGGCAGGTTTACCTGATGTAAGTCATACTATCTGAAATTTTACTTACACCATGTACTGGCAAATTAATTTTCTTATTTTAAGCTGCATGATCAGTCAGAAATATATTGAAACCAACGAAATATTCAACATCACTTACACAATTAAATATCCATGAGTCAAAACGACTGAAATTCAGATAAAAATGATCAAATCAAGTCATTTTAAGTGAGGCTAGGTGTACATTTTTTTCTGTGTAGATAAGCTGTGTGAAGCGTCTTGCCCAAGGACACAATCGTGAACTGTCCAGATCCACTTTTGTCCAAAGACGTGAGATTCAAGGAAAAGTAAATTGAGGAAATGCTTTGAAACGGTCTGGTGGTCAGATAGAGCGGGAGTGGAACGTCGAAGACTCAAAGAGATGTTTTAGTGTCCCAGGACTGAGCAAAACATTTAACTTTTAGACATTAAATCATAAAAAATCACTTTGGTTACAAGTATCTCTTCTTTGTGCAGGCAGAGATAGGTTTGGGCCTTTAATTCAGATTTGGAGAAATGATTTTGAGATGCCAAGAAACACTTTTGAAGAATTAAAAACTACTTGATACTTGAACATAAATAGGTAGAGAATAGATCTACAATTGTGTGATATTAGGTTAAATGTAGTAAAAACCCCGGGATGGAGGTCATATTTCACGGCAGTTGCAAGGTTTTTGCAGGAAAAAGAGATGATCGCTGTTAATTCCTTCGTCATCAAAGAGTTTTATGCCTGTGTTTTTACTGAAGTTCTGATATTAATCTTATCTCGTCAGACACAAAAAGGAAACTCTGCGTCATCAGAGTTTGTTCTGGCTCTCACTTCTCAAACATTATTTATTATTACGACTTTGAAAAACGGTGAGAAGAATTTTTATGTTTATACGCAGATGGTCTTTGTGTATATTATGAATAACTTTATAAACCCTATTTATAACTTTGCATGTTTATTTTGTATAATTTAACTGTTAATAATGTGCTGTGAATAATCTTTCATTCTGTATTTGCCTTGTGTGAATTTATTAGTTTGTATAGTGCTAACATTACCACTTATGATATATAAATAAACTAAAGTATTTATTAAGAAACTATACCTGTTTGCACTTTGTCATTTATTCAACAAAGATCCGTGCTAAACTGAATACGAGGGACAGATTAGATTTGACAGGAATGTTTTGATCTAAAAGCAGGAAATCGTGAGCATCACTGTGTTCTTTCCACAAAATGCACAGATCGATTGCGGTTTGTTGCGTTTCAGACTTTATTTCATTTCTAAACCCTGAAGCAACTAATACTATGCATAACTCAAAACTCTTAAACAAAATAAATAAATAAAGAATTAGCGGTGGGCCGATGCTGACTGAGGAATTGAAAAGTATTACTACACATGCAAAAATATCGATACTTTAAATTTCTCTTTACGATAAAAAAAAAAGGTGCTGTAAAGGTTAAGGTTAAAGGTGCTGTACCTTATTTTCACAGTTTTGATGCATGCTAACGGCACACTTCCTGCTTCTCGTAGAGTAAAATGCTCTATAAATGACGCAGAGAAAGCGCTGTGGTCTCATTTTCACCCGAATAGACACTTTTACTTTACATCTGTGCTGCGATGACACCAATTTGACTTTATTTCATGAAAAAATCTGAACTAGTTCTCTTCACTACAGTAATAATCATGGATAGCTCCTTTGCATTCTTGTAATACTTTGTTTATATTCGAGGTTTTCTGCATAAATTCACTTCATTTAAGTTCAAGGTTCAGAGGTTCAGAGAATAGAATGACAGTAAAGGTATAATACAGTAGTTCACAGTTGAGTTTCATTGCATTTAAGAACAAAATTCATTGGTACCAGATTGATGTTGTGTTATTTGCCATAAAATTACTTGGTATCCAATAAAAAATCTGTGGTATGTTACTCATCACCAGAAAGAATGCACTTAGTCTCAATTGTGTAATTTTCTCTGATACTGTGAGTGATGGTTGAGCAGCATCTGGGTAAACAATGAGCATTCAGTGGAATATAATGGGATTAATGAGATTTCCAGTCAAACATGACACACACACACACACACACACACACACACACACACACACACACACACACACACACAAGCTTTAAATAGGAAGGATAATGATTCATTAACTCGCATCATGAATTATATGTTGAGTGTAAACAGTGTTTCTAAAAAAAGATCACCAAACTGACTTAACATGAGGGCACATATTCTGGGAGAAGATACAACAACAAAGAAAACAAACAAACACATAAAGAAAAAATAACTAAGCGTGTTTATTTTGGGTAAAAATAATCTAAATAAGACACAAATATGATTGTATTTGTTATTGGAAAAAATCTTCTAAGTAAAACAATCTAAAAATAAATTAAAGTGCCTCTGACAGGTTGAACTACTCATTTGACTAAAATTAAGTTTAGATAAATAGATTTAAAATTTTGCAAAAATACCTTACAGATTTTATCCCAGTTTATCAATTTTTTAGTTTTTTTTTGTTTTACTTCCTGGTCATAAATGATGATATCAAATCAAACTTTATTTATATAGCGCTTTTCATACATATAATGTAACACAAAGTGCTTTACAGTGCATTAAAAACATTCCCACATGCCGTTTCCCTCCCAACCTCCCCCACAGCCACCCATAGACAGTCACATATACAAACCTGTACATTCACACACACACGCACACGCACATTCTAAGAGACATGAGGCTGAGTACAAATACACCAGTTGAACAAGCACCATCAGAGGAGCCGTCTGCACCAGGAGCAGAGTCGGCCACAGCCACAGGACACAGACTCAGGCCCCAGGGAAGAGATGAGGCAAACACCAAACCTCCACCAGGGGCCCATGAGCCAGGGCCCCACAGCCACAGATGACCGCCGCTCCTGGTACAGAGGGCCCCTCAGAGGAAACACTGGAGAGTCTAAAATGAATAAAAGAATAGATAAATATTAAGAAACATGTCAATAATTGGGTTGAAATAGAGTAAAACTAAATAAATAATAAATAAATACATCTAAAATGGTAAGCCTTAAATAAATAAACACAATAAATAGGATAAATAAATATATTAAATGAACTGATTAAATTAAATATTACTCAAAAGCTAAACTAAAAAGGTGGGTCTTGAGCCTGCTCTTAAAAACCTGAACGTTCTCTGCGGCCCTGAGATATCACACTAGGAAATTACCTATCAACCGCACCGTACAACTGGGCCAAATTAATCTAATGTCACAGATTTTTATATTTATTTTACAAATCAATCAATCAATCAATCAATCAAATTATTTTTATAATGCCCAAAATCACAACAACAGTTGCCTCGATGGGCCACAGGTAAAAGCAGTTCAGATAACTGTCCCAGAATGCCCCTGTCCTTTGACCCTCCTTCGCGGCGAGGAAAAACTACAAAAAACCCCATGGGAAAAAGTAGAAACCTCGGGGAGAACCACAGTGAAGGAGAGATCCTACTCCCACGGACGGACAGGCTGCAGATGAACTAGGACTGACATCCACTTGGACTGTGGAGCCAGAACCACTCAAGAGGGAGGTGGCTTTAAAGAGTTCCTCCAGGCGGACGAGGAGCAGTCCACCAGTGTAGAGAGATCCCTCCAGCAGGAGACGAGGAACAGTTCATCTAAGTAGAAGGAGTTCGTCCAGGCAGACGAGGTGTGGCTAATCCAGCTGTCCAGGCGGGTGGCGCATAGATCGTCCAGACAGGTGGGGGTGGGGGGGTCGTCACTGGAGCAGCCGCCGCAGTGTCTGAAACAGTCTCCACTCCCCGGGGGAAGTGGAGAGAAAGAGAAACATGTGAACAGCAATGAACAGACTACAGTTGAAGTAATATTAAATATTGTTGATAGATAAAGTAGGAAGAACCAGAGGATAGTGTTCAAGCTGCCATACTTCCCCCAGCAGAATTGCTCCAAGGGCAGCGTAGCTAAAACTGTAGGTTTTATTTCTGTTCCTAACTGGCCTGACCATAAGCTATTTCAAAGAGGAACGTTTTGAGCCTGGTCTTAAATGTAGAGATCTCTTTTTCTAGTACCTGTTAATAATCTTGCTGCTGCATTTTGAACCAGTTGAAAGCTTCTTATAGAGCTTTTAGGACACGCTGTAAGCAGAGCGTTACAATAGTCTAATCTGGATGTGACAAATGCATGGATGAGTTTTTCTGCATCATCTCTGGGCAGGATTTTTCTAATTTTGGCTGATGTTACGCAGATGAAAGTAGGCTGTTTTACAGGCTTGATTTATATGTGCTTTGAACGAGAGATCTTGGTCAAATAGGACCCCAAGGTTTCTTACAGTAGAGCTGGGGGCTACAGTGATATTGTCCAGAGAAACTATCTGGTCAGATAAAGAGTCTCGCAGGTGCTTAGGGCCCAGCAGAATGACCTCGGTTTTTTCAGGGTTAAGGAGCAGATAATTAAGAGTCATCCAAGTTTTTATGTCTTTCACGCAGGCACTAAGTCTGTCTACTTGATGGGTCTGATCAGGTTTCATTGATAAATACAGCTGAGTGTCATCTGCATAGCAGTGGAAGTTAATGCCATGCTTTCTGATGATCATACCTAAGGGCAGCATATAAACTGTGAACAGAACTGGACCGAGTACTGAACCCTGCGGCACACCGTAGGTTACTTTAGAACATGGGGAAGAACTCTGGTTTACATTAACAAACTGGTACCTATCAGATAGATAGGATTTAAACCAGCTTAGGGCGGTTCCACTGACACCTATATCACATTCTAACCTCTGCAGTAGAATGTTGTGGTCGATGGTATCAAACGCTAAATAAAATGCTAAATAAAAATACATGTCAACACCTTATTGTTGACTTAATGTATAAGGGGTCAAAAAGCAGTCTCTTTTGTATAAATTATGCATAATCTATGTCTCCCTAGTGTGACGTCATTTATCTGTTTACTTCCTGTAACTTTCTACACATTTTTCAACTTTTCTCCACAAACTGATACTTGATTGATGTAAAACTATGTATATTTACAACAAGTATTAACACACTGAATAAAGACAAAATTAGAAAATCATGAAAACCTGTCATACGCACTTTAAACACAATTTAAACTCAGTAATAAAACTGTGCTTTGGTGCTGTTTTTGTTTCCTTACACACATTTGATGTTGTATTTTGATGTTATGTCAGTTTAAATCCACCAGGGGGCGTTACAATGCTTCTTATTAACTCAACAACGCTCCTGAACGGTCTGACTTGATTCTTCACAGCTTTTAAATCGTGTGTTTGGATATCTGTTCCATGTTGACTTAAGATTTTCCTGTTACAAGTTAAAAACAAACAAACAAAAAAAAAAACAGATGAGACATGAGCAGGGTGAGTTGACATCACTGGTTGCAGCTTCCTTCCCAGTTCCCATAATTCACTGCTGTGTTTTGGCTCCGCTGCTGTCACGACTCCTTAACGATGCGGGAGGTCAGACTTCTCATAAACAAAGCCTGCTTTTAGACATGCTGGGTCAAATTGTATAGATTTTTGGCTTTAGACACCGGATCCTCACAAACTCTGGCCACTTCCTGGATTAGAAAGAATCTGCCAAAATTGCACGGGTTTAGACGGAGGATGTGGAGCTCAAAGGTTTATCTAAAAGCCAAAACTGTCCAGAGGAACTGGAGCTGGAGGAGTTTTAGCGCCCTCTAGGGACTGCTGTCATTGAATACAGCCTAAAATAATGAGGCCCATACCACAATGCAATGAAAATTCAGCAAACTTAACCATATTTGACTTACTTCATTCATATTTTTGTAGCTTTTATCATTTATTTGTTTATTCTGTACTATTTTATAATAACTACATCTTAACTGCACATCAAGAATGAAGCAATAGTTTATTTTGAATGAGTCAGACTTTGAGGAGTTAGGGTTTTAATTAAGAAGCTACTAATCCTGAATCATTCTTGAGAAACTGTGTGTTCATTTTACATTTGTTCACACTCTGTTAAGACCATTAAACGTGCATTAAAGACTAAATAGATTGAACTTTATTTGTCTGTTTGTCCAAAATAAAACAGAAAGTTGTCTTCAGCACGTCTTATTCATAGAAACATAATCCCTTCCCTCCCTTACGCACACATTCAAATCAATATAAAAATTAATTAAAACATTATTAAGTGCTACCACTGGTTTTACTCATTTTAAATATTGTTTTCTTGCTGTGACCAAGTAATTTTTAAGTGGAAAAATCAAATTTGTCTAAAATTGAACAGAAATCTGATGAGTTTTTTATTCAAAAGTCTGTAGTTTACCTTTATAAATTGTAATATAGCATACACTTTTACTATATATTCAATTATTTGTACCTTAAACCTTAAAATCACATTGTTTCTATGCGTTTACGTGGTTGCTTTTTTAATTTACATTGCCCACTGTAACGTTTAACATATACGATGTCGTTTAGTTTCAGTTTTTTCAGTCCTCATATAGTTTTTGATGAATTCCCTGACGCTGTGGTGCACGTGCTGCTCTTGAAGTCGCAGATGTCTCGTGCCTCAAATTGGCCTGAAACAAAATACAGAGCGGCGTTTTCATTATGAATATTTAAGCTCCGGCTTTGCTAATAAAATATTATGTTACTGTACAAGTATTTATCCCAGCTGTTGAGGACCTCGTTAAAATTCAACACATGGAGATATTTCAGTCATTTGAATAAATGTGGTCCAGAGCGGTCAAAGCGTCATATTCTGCATTCCTCTCGTCCTTTTTACAGTTTGTCTGCGTCTTCTGTCAGCAAATGTGTCTCCAGTGAACATGTATTAGAGAGAAAGATTGAGTCGACAGCTTTGCAAATTAATCTGAAAAAAAAATAAAAATCTGAAAGTCGTCCACCGTCTTTAATTTACAGTTATCTATAAAAGAACGATTGAGACATAAATATCAAAAGCAACAATAAAAAGCTTTCGTTTGAGTTGACTTTTGTTGACTTTTTATATGCATTAACGACGGGTCTCAAAATCAAACAGAGATTTGACGCTTTCTTGAAATGATTAAGACAAAGGCATGAGTTTCAATTCAGTCATATCGAATAAAAAAACCCAGGTTTTCTTGTCCAGATTGGTTTAAAATAATATCATTTAGTAATACTTTTCTAATACATTTAAGTAGCTGTAAAATAATAAACCATCAATCAATAACTTGCATTTGGTTTGTCCCAACACTATTTTATGATACAATTAGGTAATTCTGAAATACTTATTTTGCATTTGGCCAAAGTAATGTTTTCATAGTAAATAGTGAATTGGAAAAGTTGTCAGAACACAGAACACTTACATTGAAACACTTTTTCAGTGAAATGTTAGAGATTTAATGCCTTCAGCTTGAGATGGGATTAATCAAGACAAAGGCATATGTTTCAGTCGCAGTTGCATTTACATAAAAAAAGCAGACTGTTTTAAAGTGTATCATTTTGTAATAAATATATGTAGCCTTTAATTGATAAATCATCAATACTTTAGTTGCAATAACATGAAAAAACATTTTACTAACAATTTTATGATGCATCTGAGTAATTCTGAAGTAATTATTGGCCAAAGTAATTGAAATGCTTTGATAGTCAATAAAATATTGGAAAAGTTGACCAAACAATGCAACCACTTGAGCATTATTGTTCTGTGTAGTAATACATTTAAACAAGCTTAAATTAATAAATCATCCATAATTAAGTTGCAATAACCATACAAGTTTACCCAAACACAATTTATTGAGTAAATCTGATGTCATTATTTTGCTTTTTGACAAAGTAGATTAAATGCTTTGATAGTAAATTAAAGTTGACCGAACAATGTCAAATTTTCAGAGCAATGTTAGAAAATCGATGCTTTCAACAAGACACAGGCAAAAGGTTTCAGTCCTCGCAGTCACATTTATTAATAAACCTTGGCGGAAATTAAAAAAAACAATTTCCTGTCTGCGTGCAAGCTCAACTAATAAACCCGACCGAAAACTGTTCAAATATAAAGGAAGTGGTTGGAGATGGAGCAGAATAAGACGGTTGGGGCTTTGACTTTTGTGACTCACGCTGACATTTACACGGCGGTTAGATCAGATGATGCCAACACCTTGTGCATTGTGGAGTCACTTTTAAACATGTTTCTGTGGTTAAGCAGCGTGTTTGTCCAAATGCCATATATTTGTGAATTTAAATAAGCACAACCAAGTGTTTTCTGTTGTTAGTGAACAAAAATTCTCAAACAAGGAATGGAAAAACTTGTACACGCTTTTGTGCTGGATTACTATAATGCTATTTTTAACGTAACAAAAAACCCATCAAACAGTTTTAACTCATCCAAAATGCAAATACAAGGAAAATGCAACAATCAAGATCTGCCGCAACGCTGAGTACTTTGAAATCTGGGCTAAAATATTACTGTTTACATCAGCATTTACATGAATTGGTGATTGTGGACTGTCTATTACTGTCTGTTGTATGTTTATCTATTATTGTCTTGCGTGATGAATCGTTGTAACTTATTCAAACGTCTTTGTGAAGCACTTTGGGTCGCTTGTGCATGAATTGTGCTCTATACATGAATTGCCCTTGCCTCATCTTTAAAGGGCCTATGACAGGTTGAAATACACATTTAACTAAAATGCAATTAAGATAAATATATTTAAATTTGTACTAAAATCTTTACAAATTTTACTCCGGTTTAGGTATTTTTTAGGTTTTAAATTTTACTTCCTTGTTGTACATGATGACATCACACTAGGAAATTACCATAGCAACCACACTGTACACTGGCCAAAACTCTAATGTCACAGATTTTGTTCATTTGACAAAGAGAAACCCACGTGAGCACTTTTATTTTGTTGAATTAATGTTTAAAGGGTCAAAAAAGTAGTTTAATTTGTGTAAATTATGCATGACCTTTGTCTCCCCAGTGTGATGTCATCAGTTTGTTTACTTCCTGTAACTGTCAACAGATTTTTCAACTTTTCTCCACAAACAGCGACCTGATTGATGTTAAACTATAATTATATTTACAAGAGGTATTAATACACTGAAGAAAGTCAAAATTTGAAAATCATAAAAATCCATATACGCACTTTAAACTGTCAGATAATGGTCTCTGCATTTTTACTTATTGATGACATCACAGAGGGATTCAGTCTTAGATCTCTGCGCCACTTCATTGTTATTTTTTCATCGCAAACTGACAGTTGACTGAAATGTGATGAATCTTTACCACAGAAACTACTCGACAAAACGAAAGAAAGAACCTGCCATGTGCACTTTCAGGTTTGATTACAAATGTGAAATGTCTCTAAAATTAGTAATGACTTTTTAATGTTTGTAGCATTTGGACATTTTGTTAATTTATTCCTGATCTGATAAAAGGAAACTATAAAGGTGCTGGACATGTTAAATATGAAAAGAAGACTGTAACTCACTTAGTTACATCAAATCAAACATTCTGGGATGAATTAGAGTCAGTTTTTACTCCAAAAGCACCAATAAAAAAAATAAAAATACACAAAAATTCGGGAAAACTTAATAGGAATTTTATATGGATTCCCCCTGGGTGTTTTTTTTACTTTTTTATAAGTCCCTAAAACTCATTTTTAGTTAAATTAGCTTCAGCTTTGAAAGAGGAATTGTCAAAACCCAACAAAAGCCCAAACTAGTCAATCAGGCTAAATCTACAGACACCAGCTTTATTTAGGCGACAATTTAGGCAGACTTTAATTTTTTTTTTTCCTCTTTGTAGAGCTTTCTACTTGTAATTAAAATAAATCGGACATCAGAGGACAAAAGTACAGAGTCTCAGCTTCACAAAGAGTCCAGACAATAGTTTGTGTCCAAAGGGTTCAGAAACAGCTTCAGTTTGAAATGAGGCTCATTTTAGTCACACGTTTAAGGAGAAACAGGCCCGAATCATCACTATTTAACTTTATACTGGATAGTCAGACTTAAAAACAACATTCATGACATTCTCTAAATCTTGACTGATTGTACAGATAGGTTTTCTTATTTCCCCATTCTCTTGTCTCTCCTCAGCAGCAGTGAAGACGCGTCACGAGGGGAACATGCATTCAGAGCACGGGGTCATCCGCCGCCGTTTAATCCTGAACTTCACCCTCCGCGCTAATGTCCTGGAGCAGAAGCCAGAGCGGTTCAAAGCGCCGCGTCCTCCCGCCCGGCTGCCCCTTTGTGCGCGTCTGTTGTCAGGGCCCTGGTATGTGTGGGCCGGTCCTCTTCACCCCGGGACGGACCGACGAGGAGCGCAGAGAGGCAGAGGAAATACACCCATCATCACATTAAACGGGCCCGGGACACGGGGGTCAGGCAGGGGCGGGGGGCGGCTGTAATGGGGGCTTTGTTCTGGTTGGTGGGACACACAAAAGGACTTGTACAGGGCAGC
Organism: Rhinogobius similis; assembly: GCA_019453435.1. Taxonomy (NCBI): domain Eukaryota; kingdom Metazoa; phylum Chordata; class Actinopteri; order Gobiiformes; family Gobiidae; genus Rhinogobius; species Rhinogobius similis. The sequence goes on from CM033630.1 coordinate 14,472,192, forward strand.
GCTTAGTGACCAAAAACAGAAGAAGTCACCGGAGAGGAGTCAAAACGGAGGCATGAAAATAATGAAAGGTGTAGTTCAGTGTTTCTCATACTGTGGTACGCAAACTTCTTCTGGCGGTATGTGGACACTTCAATTATAATGTTTACTTCATTTAGACTACATTCATGCATATGTTTGGCTCTTCCTTTAGTACATTTCTAGTTAAAACAGCTGTGGCAATTGTGTATTCCTGCTTCAGACCTGGTTCATCCCCACTTTAGACCTGAAATAGTCTTGTTGCAGACCCAGTTTAGACCCAGTGGTACTCAGAAAGCCAAATATTTTCTCTTGGGGTGAAAAGTTTGAGAACCACTGGTGTAGTTTATTTAGTTCAGTTCAGCAAAAATGCACATAGGGCTGCAACAAGTTATCATTTAATCACAACTAGTTTATTATTGAACTAATAAAGTTGGATATTATGAACAGAAAAATCCATTGTTTGTTAAATCGAAAGTGAAGAAATTTAAAGACCTTGCCAATAATAAAGTACTTCAAAAAATGCCCAAAGCAGATCCAAACTCTCTCCCAGAAAGTGTTCAGAAATACTTTAAACTTCAGAGATGAACATGCACATGCACAGAAAAGGGCTTAAACAAAGATGTTTGTCTTTTCTCGGCGCTCAGCCGTGGAATAATGTCAGTAAAGAGATGAAAATGTGTAATTCTTTAAATACACATATATACAATATTTAAAAAGAAATTGTCTCAGTCCATTCTAAAGTTATTTGATGAAAATGTCTATGTTAAGAATGTCAAAGATGTACATTTATGTTAAGACGGTCAAAGATAATAATTACTCTCAAAATGTAAAATTGTTAAAGATAAATGGAGGCATAAATTAAAACTTTCACTAATTTAATAATCAATAATAACCATTTTATGGGCCATACAAAACATGCCATGAGCTGAAAAAAGAGGTTTTATAAAACAAATTGAGCAGCAATTGCATAAAAATGATGCGGAAAATCTGTAAGTTTCCTCTTTTGTCCATAAATGTGTTCCACCAGACTCCTCAAAGGGCTTCTCTTCAACTTTGAGTCAAATTTAGTAAAAATCTTTTCATCATTTGACTTTTGCGTTCTAAACAACTAATCAATAATAATAATCATATATTTAAACATTTAAACTACAGCTTTCAACAATATATCACAAAATAAATATTGCAAAATTGTCTGATACAGCAATTAATTTAGCGACAAACTAAATATATCGTAATAACATACCATTTTTTATAATAGAAATGTTGAAAATGGCTGGTTTTATTCATGATTTTCCTCATAAGCCTTGATTTATTCTTGGTCTCTGTTCAGTCTTTATTTTGACATGTTTAAAATACTGAAAATACTGTGTCAAAAAGTGCCTTCAAATGTTGCAATAATCTCTATAACCACAGTCTTTAGCCACTGCACACGTCACAATAATGTCCAATATTTTGAAGCCTTAATTTAAACGTATCTATCTCCACAGATACCAGTCCAAAATACAGGTCAGATCTGTGGAGAGGCCACACTCACAGTAAGAATGCATGTTTCTTTTTGGTATTTTTGAGCGATAAAAACACCTGCAATTGAACAAATGCTCGGTCTATAAAGTAAATGCCACACTTTGGAGCACATGGCAGACACTGCACTAACGCCATTGCACTAATGTTTAACTTTTCCATCAGAAAGTTGTAAATGCGTGGCTTCCTCTGTGTCATCTGTTCTTCCCTTCACCACAAATCACAACACCACATTCATACGGTGTTTAAAGTGGGTGAAGTGTAATGCTAAATGACACAACAACGTCATGAAAGGAAGAAAAGAAATAGGTAAGCCATGCAGAAACAACACTGATTCTCAAATTCTAGACATGTAAAATGAAACAAACTGTCTGGATGCTATGGAAATACAACCCAAAGATATTACTTTTTACAGTGTGATTTTGAGACTTCCCTTTATTAACGTAAGTCGTCTGCTGTGGTTCTATTTTAAGCTCCTGGACTGACGAGCGGGTCACATGAGCCACCTCGCTGTCGTGGATCCGTCTCGTTAGCTCCTCCTTAAATCAGCACTTCACATCAACCTCTTTGAACTCGTATCAGTTACTGCAAAAACATCTAATACCACAAGAGAAAAGCAAGTTTGTTTTCTGATTGAGTGGAACATGTGGGGGTTGGAATGAATAGATACATCTCAGTAAACTTGTTTGAGAGAGTTTGCCACAGCAGATCGATCCAAAAGTGTTTTCACTGATCAGAAGTGAATCGTTCATGGGTCGTGTGAAGGTCCCAGGTGAGGAACTATCTACTAAAAGCCACGTTTCCACTGGCGCTGATGGTTCACTTTGGAGTATCTCGGGACCAGGGGCATAGCACCAAATTCTGGGTCCCATGTACAAAGCTTCTCAGTGGGCCACTAATTCTTAATATGATTTATGTATCGCAGCAAATTTGGTTATTACTGGTATTTTTGATTCCCTATTCACCTTATTCCGCCCCGCCCACTTTTGCCTCTTTTTATGTCTATGATCCTTACTCTTGTAGTAAAGGGACTTCCGGTGTTCACGCAAATGCCGATAGAGGGAAAAGTCTCTCGCTAAAACATTATATAAAGTAGATTGCTTTGTGTAAAATGTTTAATGTGCACGTGCAAAAACAAGTCAGCAACGGACCGATTTCCTGAAAACAGCTTTTTAATTCGTGTAGAACTTACTTTCTGTTGAGCTCGTCTGCTTCATGTAAACAACAACGGAAAAAGATGGCGGCGCATACAGGAACTTCCGGAATAAGGTGAATTGCTAGAATATACACCCTATGGTTTCTACAAACACTTAACAATAACGCTAATTATATAAATCTGTATAGCTTCCGGCTTTTATTATGATACAGAACTGTTTTTGCAATAACTAAGACCAATTGCACAAACAAAAATAAGAAAGACGCTATCTGAAAATTATAATCACTAGTTTTATTTGTTAACAACTTATTTGGCAAATATTGCTTGCATATTTCACTCAACCACAATGCATTTCATTACAACAAAAATAGATTAAAGCGAAGAAAAGGGCAACTGAGGAAAAAAACAAAACAAAAAACTATTGTATGCTTTTGGGGGCCCTTACCTACTGTAGGCCCCGAGGAAACCAGCACACTTTACCCCCCAGTCCGACGCCCCTGCTCGTGACGCTTCTGTTAATACTGGTCTGTGTGGTCTGTGTTTCCAGCAAAAGTCCAGGCCCACAGCAGACATCACTCAAACATAACACATGTTTTTCATTAATGAATAAAATCTAAATCTTACCCAAATTACCAAGGACGATCTCAGCCGTTCACACAAAAAGACGTTTAGCACTCCCATGTTTGTGCCTTTGAATCAGGGCCAAAACTGGAGGAAACAAGAAACAACTTCTGGTCTATTGTCAGCTTTTTCTGTTTTTATGTTACTTCTCTGCACATCTTCACCACGTTTGGTTTGGACTGTGTGGATACATCATGCACTGGACATGTTTTCTTGTCTTGACTCTCGTACCTTGCGTCGATAAACAGGAAACAGCTGATGCTAACTAATTTGTTTAGTTTTGCTAAGTCTGTCGGCTCAATAGATAAAGTTGTCATCACTGGAAAAATGTCGCTTTACAACAAGATCAATTCAAGTTCAGTCAAAACATGCCAAGAGAGTCTCCCGGTTCACTTTAGCTAAATGTTGAGCACCATTAACTCCTAAAAGAGTTTCTGTGGATGTGTCTACACTCTGTGAATCATCTTTCTCCGTTAAAAAACAAATGTTTGTAACCTACGTCTGGAAAAAAGTATTTTAGTTGTTACTTTTCTGTTGGAAGTTGTGCCACGTGTTTGTCTCCATGTGTCATTGCTTTGCCTGGAAAGTTCCACAGTATGGCATTACACTTATCGTTTGCCAAATAATGCTACTTGGTCAAGTTACAGGTCAGATCTACAACGATGATGCGACCCTGCTTTCAGTAACCACGCATGTTTTTCAAGATATTTTTAATCAATAAATCACAAGCAATTCAATAAATGCCAGATTTAATACCAGACTATGGAACATTTCTGGCAAAGCAATGACAGCCCCATGGAGACACAGCAAATAAGTTACATAATGCACCTAAAGTAGACTATTTTCCAGACACACAGGTCACAAACATGTCTTTTGAACAGAGAAAGACATGACTCACAAAGGTGCAGACGACGCATGTTCAGTAAACCCTTTGAGGAGGAGTTACAGCCCGAGTGTGAGTGGAGCTGGAGGCAGGATGTCCTGTCCGGCCCGCTCCATTGTGCCGTGGTCAGCCTGCCAGACGCTGCCCCCTCAAATTCACTTCCTCTGGGTCCAAATGCCCCTCTGAGGGTCCCTATCGCCCCTGTCCCACCACTGACAGCGCAAACACAATAGAGCGAGTCCAGACCCCATCACCTGCTAAAAATAACCCCTCGCCCTCCAGCACTGTATCTCAACAATGGACTTTGATGAGTGAAAAATAGCCCACGCTGCCCGTCTGAGGAATCTTGTGAAAATACTCAGATTGCTTTGTTTTAATCCCACTGGGTTAAATAAACACAACCTGTTTGGACTATTTTGGACTTATATGGTTTAACACACAATAATCTATTGTTTATGAAGGACATGTCAGGGAGGTTTATCTCTCGCACGACAGTTTTACTTTTTGTCCAGCCACAAATGCCTGATGGTGTAACTTCCTTCATTCTAACACTGCACTGTATTAGAGTGAATTAAAATGGGCTTTTTGTAACACTGCCTTTGTGTCGACTTGTCAACCATTTACTTCTACTGTACATTGGGGCTTTTTAAATACATTTTCTAACCAACACAGGTTGAAATATGGTATCTGAATGTATTATTGATGAAAATCAGATTTTTTTTTTTTTTTTTTTTAGCCTGTACATTAAGTCAGAACCCATTAAGACTGACATCTCTTTTTCAAAGGTGACCTGGAGCAAATTAAGAATACAACAGCACAAATTAAAAAGCTTCTGGTCTATCAAAAGTTATCTTGCAATCTCACACAAGTAGAAAGGTACACATTTACACACAACTTTCTGCCCTTAAACATCCACTGTGTGAAGCTCCTGCAGCCAGGCTCGGCACACAGGAGGGTGAGCCTGCCGCAACCTGCGAATCTCAAAACACAGATACACACTGTCCAAGGAATTCAAACATTGCAGCAGAATTTAGAGAGCATTGCCATAGTCCAACAGAGGCATAAAAGCAGCTGATACAGACATTCACGAGCTTCAAGAGTAAAACAAGCTTTGTTACACTAAAAAAACATAGCTTTCAATTTCAATTTATGAGTCAAGTTTGTAGAGTTTTCCTGACAGGTATTTGACATTTTAACTAAATAATGGCGCTGTCTTTGTTATAAAATGTCTTGTCTTTTGGCGTCTTTATTGACCGGATGTCATTTGGTCACGATTAGTTGATTAATCATTGTAGCACTAGTTGAAAGGGCATCTGACGTAAACTCTATGCTGAGTCCCTATAAAGCAGATTACCACAGCAACCAAGTAAAGTTTTTTATGATCACAAAGAGATAGCTATAATCCCAAGTGTGTCTCCGATCATGTGACCTGCTGACCCCGGTGACCCTTTGACAACCCCTTACACGACGCTGACAGTGGAGCCATTGAACGAGCGTTTAACTGTCGCTAATTCGATTTTGGAAACAGCGTCAGTCTTAACTCGCTTGTTAACTTCTTCAGCTCCGTCTCGATACACTCACTAGAATTATGCACATTATATTCAACAACCGCCAAAACAAAGGCCGCATTCACTTGGTCCTGGTTCGAGTCCAGCCAAGTCCTGGTTTAGTCCTGGTCTAGAACATGTTTGGTACCAGTTTTGTTGTGGTATGATTGCAAATGTGAAGATAGACATGTTGTAACTGGCTCTTTTTTGTTAATTGACAGTCAAAACTTTTACACAATGTACACTAAAACAACAGAATATATTGTATTTGGAATAAATGTCAATAAAGCAACTAAAACGATCTTTTTGAACGAAATAAACAGGACTAAACGTAGGACTCAAAGGGTTACCGAAAGTGCTGGTACCACCATAAAGGCATGCACATTTAAGATAAGCTTTTCAACCAACAATAGATAAATTTCAGTGCTGTAACAACACAAAGTACAAGAACTATTATTGACCGTATTCCGCCCCGCCCACTTTTCCCCCTTTTTGCCACAGATCCACACTCCTGTCTTCCACTTCCAGTTTGACGTGTAAATGACGAACGAGGGAAAAGTTTCACAGCTAAAACATTATATAAAGTAGATTGATTTGTGTAACATGTTTAATGAACACATGCATGAACAAGTCAGCCACACACCCATTTCCTGGACCCTCTGAAAACGGCTTTTTAGTCCATGTAGAACTTATGTTCCATTGAGCTCGTCTGCCATATGTAAACTGCAACGGAAAAAAGATGGCGGCGCCCACAGCAACTTCCGGAATAAGGTGAATAAGCAACTCTGATTATGTTTCTATGCATGGGTTTCAGATTGATGAGTAGTTAAGGCCGTTTCCATAGAGATTAACAAATATTATTATCTTCTGAATGGCAAAAAGTCAATGACAATGACAGGAAGCTGAAACCAATCAATAGTGCAGTATATATGGGCAGAATAAAGAGCGGGTGTCTAAGTAAAAGAATAGATAAAGTATGTAATAAATTAAACACAACAAACCACAGCTCAGCTTCCATATTTAGTGTTGTTTTTACCGTTTATTGCATGTGAAGCATTTTGGGCGACTGATGTTGCTGCAAATGCTTTAGACAGTGGTGAGAGGAATACTTTGAAAATGTATTTAGTTACAAAATACTGAACACTTCCATTGAACCTGGATGTATTTTGTGATGTATTCTGTTACTTCAGAGTACTGTATCGTGAGTATATTAATAAGAGAACCTTTATCACAAACAAGAGAAGGAAAAATTGCACATACACTCACTTTAAGAGCTGCGTATTCTATTTGTCTTATTGATTCAGCGCAGTTTGAAGCAGAGCCTTTAGTCGTTTAGTCAATTAGACCGATGGTGTTTTAGTTGACCAGAATTTTTATTAGTCGACTAACTAGTTTATTTAGGTTAAAAGGATTTATATGGCAGCAAAAACAAGATGATATGGAGTGAGTTAGCTGAAGCTGAAGTGAATCATGAATTTAACTTATCTATATCTAACATATAAATACACTGTTTACTTTTTGTATAAAGTAACTGTTATGAACGCAAGAAACTGTGATATAAAGAAAACAGAGTATAGTTATTCAAAATTAATGTTTTGAATATGTATTTTTGGTACATGTATTCATTTCCTTCCCAACACTGGTTGTAAAAACACATTTTGACAGCCACAGGTCTCTAGTTCATGCGCTTATTCTTTTTTCCTGCATGTCCCACTAAAGTCCAAGTCCAACAGGAGTTTCTTGTGTAATAAACAGGGATGTCGCACTGGGAGGGTAAAGGGTACTGGTTTCCCCGGGGCCCGCAAGAACGCAAGAAACTGTGATATAAAGAAAACAGAGTATAGTTATTCAAAATTAATGTTTTGAATATGTATTTTCGGTACATGTATTCATTTACTTCCCAACACTGGTTGTAAAAACACATTTTGACAGCCACAGGTCTCTAGTTCATGGGCTTATTCTTTTTTCCTGCAAGCTCAAGTCCAACAGGAGTTTCTTGTATAATAACCAGGGGTGTCGCACTGGGAGGGTAAAGGGTACTGGTTTCCCCGGGGCCCGGGGCAGAGAATGGGCCTCAAAAACCTGAGATGCTTTTTTCACTTTATGTTTTTTTTCCGCTTTAATCTATTTTTGTTGGAATAAAATGCAATGTGGTCGAGTAAAGCCCATGACAGACTAAATACAATTATGACTGAGATCTGACGGCCCATCTAATCTTTAAAAAGAGAAAAATCATAGGTCGCATAGTGGCCAAGTTGTTCACAAATAAAACTAGGGATTATAATTATTATAATAAATGTATTTTCTTACACTAAGTTATAGTACGTTTTGTTACATTGGTCTGGTAGTTACTACAAAGACAAACAATACTGTCTTATAATGTAAACTCGGAGCTACACAAGATGTTTATAAATTAGTGAGTTATTAAGTGTTTGTAGAAACCATAGAGTGTATATTCTAGCAAAAGGGAATTAAAAAAAACAACAACAATAGTTACATTTTCTGGGATAAATAAATACACAAAATTAGGCTTTAGGGGCCCACGAGAGGGTTTGTACCAGGGGGCCAGAAGTTTGTGCTGCGCCCGTGTTAATAACAATCTCAGAGTCTGTCTCGAGCCTTTCCTCCCTCTCCACAGCCCTTTATCCAAACCGGGTCAGCCCCTCCTTCCCTCCCACCGGCCGCTCGAGGTGCTATTGTCCCCTTTTCCTGCGCGCACCGCTGCACCACACCGTCACGCACGCGCACCAGGCGGGGGACGCGGCTGGTCACTTCTTACTCCAAAACGTCGACAAGGAAGGAAGCCACGACTTTTGGACATCTCATCCCGCGAGAAAACGGCGCATTTTAAGCCCAAACTGTTGAGGTTTTCTTTGGAGACCGCGCGCGTAATCTTTGCACGTGGATGCACTTTGCGTAAACGTCGTGGGGATGTTTCTTTTGACAGCTGCCCGCGGCTCGTGACAAACAGCGGACACCGAAGTGAGCTGTCACCGATTGCCAGTGAGTCTTCTCTGTTTCTGCCTTTGTTTTCGTCTGATGTTGAACTCTGGATGTGAACCGTTTGAGTCGGACCAGCTGTTGATCCAAAACCGCAAAAGGGAGGCGAGTTCTCTGGAAGGAAAGGCAACCACCTGCCGTTTCTCACGTTAAAAAGTTTATCCCTAATCTTTGTAATTGGCTTTCGCAACAATTTAGACATTGAAATTAAGTCAGAACCTTTAACCATGTGAGTTTTAGGATCGTTTGTAAAGAACACAAGGCTCAAACGTTATTCTTAAGTTTTGCAATTTTAGCAAAAAGTACTGATTCGTGTGCTTTTGATCTAAGAACAAGTAGAAAAACAAAAAATTAAGACACAAACTATGACTTGATCAAGACAAATCTCTGCAAATCTTTATTTAAGACTTTATTCATGTATGGTTTTTATTTTTTAGTGTGAATAACAATCTTATTCTTATGTTATTATCTCACTCTGCCCATGTTCAAGTGCATGACCAAAACAGATTCGATGTACTTTGAAACACGAAAAGGACACACGATTATTTAGCCTTGAGATGGCTTTTATTTTCAATGTCCATAAGTTTAAGAGTAAACCTAAAATATATATTTATGTCATGTATTCAGACTTTGCAGGTTACAAGAAACTAAATGAAATATTGCTAAACAAGAGCTAGAAATGCTTTACCAAAACATCTATTATACAAGTATAAGGTAATATATTGGTAATTACTCTTAAATAACAATATAATGGATAGAGATTGGTCAAAATTTAGATCATCAAGTATAGTTTATTGTAAATCTCCTAGAAAATTAGCTGAAAGAAATAAAAAAGTGTATGTCGTAAACTTTTAATTAAGAGTTTTGTGGTAAATTTGACAGACATTTCACGTTTGTCTGATAATTAATACTATATATTAAGACATATTTCAACACATTTTTGTTGGATTGATATAATATTGTCTGAATGTTGTTATTGGTATCGATTGCCGTAAATTTACAGCTGAAGAAGAACTTATTCCGCTTCTGATTTTTATAAAAATCATCCGACACAGATTTTCCAATATTTGTCTTGCTGTTGTGGCCAAACTGATATTAGACCAAAAATAGAAGTAAAGAAGCTGTTATAAAGTTCACCAATTAACTTTTCACGTTTGTAAAATGGATTCCAAATGTATCTGGGACGTAAGACAGTTTGTTGCATCTTCATGATTATTTCTAGACCAGTGTTTTTCACCCTTTTTTTAGTCGCAGCACACTTTTTTGGTTGTGAAGATGCCACTAAAACATTCCCAAATCAGTCCTTTTAGTAAAACAAGTGGTATACAATGTGTCGTATAATGTCCACGTCACTATCTAGTGCTTTAAAGTTGGCTATGGTCAGCATTTTGCTTTCTTTTTTGGTAAAGAAATATGTTCATGACTCAAAAATGATAAAATGTTCAGTTAAATCTATGCGTGAACCTAACTCAATTTGACATTTTTTAAGGCAATAACTCATGGCGCACCAGTATTTTCTGGCGCACAGCGTGAAAATAAAGGATCTAAACATAAAATCTTTAACTTTATTGCTCCTCTAGTTCTATTTTAAGTCATTATAGTTTGATAGAAAATACATACCTTTAGCTTTAATGCTCTTCTATTTCTATTTTAAGTCATTATAGTTTGATAGAAAAGACACATTTGATGCTCTGTGGACTGATACTGATATATATGAGGAAAAAAATCCAACCATTCACCAATATTTGCACTGCTTTTCTGTCAATCTCTACAAATAGCGTGTAAATGTGTACTCTATCTTACGTTTTTACAATGAACAAGTGAAACCCAAACACGAGCGGGTTTAACAGGATGTAAACAGACTTGAAGATGCCTGGTTTCCTCTGCCTCCTTCCTGAGTTCAGCCTGAGAGAAAGCAACAGCTGGCCGTGCGCAGACCCTGAACCCGATCCTTCAGAGCAGTGGGTCCGAGGGTCCCGTCCCATGACCCGCTCTGGAGGGGGCAGAGCCACAGCTGTCCCGCGATGGTGCATGAAAAGTTAGACTCGCTCAAATCCCCCGAGTAATCCTCAACGTGCTTAAATATCGGCCCACTTGAGCGCCAGTGAAGGTGCCGCTTGTGTGAATGGACCGGGAGGGAAAAGCCGCCAAAGTAAATGGGGTTAAGAGAGTCAGCTGTTTAGGGGCCAAGGCGGAGGACAGTGCGCTGCTTCTGTTTGCATGAAGGCAGAATTCAGGCTGGAAGATCCGTGTGTGCACTAGGGCCGCACGCTTAATTAAAATTGGTTTGAAATTGCAATTTGAACGGACGAAATTAGCAAATTGTGAAGGCTGCAGTTTTTGAAGTGCAGTGATTTCCTCCACAAACAACAAAATATGTTGTTTTATTCTGTATACAACCTGCTAATTCTGTAGTTTAGCGACAAAAACGCTACTATAAATGACAAAAACAAGACTTAAAGTAACAAAAATGTGTCTAAAAGTGAATAAAACGCAGCTATATGTGATAAAAATGTAAAAGTAAAACACATCAAGAAGCGGCAAAAACATGACTAAAATCGACACAAACCTTACTAAAAGTGAGAAAAATGTGAATATAAGTGACAAAAATGAGGCTAAAAGCATATCAAAAACACAATAAGACACACACGATTAAAATTGACACAAACATGACTACAAGCTACACAAACATCATTAAAACTAAAAGTGAAAAAATTCGAGTAAAAGTGACACAAATGTAACTAATCCCTGCTAAAAGGCGTCAAGACATGTCTAACGGGTCTTTAAACATATTGTTATACGTTGAATTATCAGACGGATGTGAAATGTCTCTAAAATTCATCACAAAAGTTCAAAAATACCAGCAGAACATCACCTTTTTCATCATTTTAAATTTTAATCAGGTTTTTTGTAACATTTTTTGGTATAAACAATACACTTAAATTTGGTTATCTTCAAAACAACATTCACAATATTATTATCAATATCAATCAATATTATTATCTAAAATTCTATATGTTGTGCACTCGTATTTGCAAGGAATGTATTTCAACATGCTGTAAAGGTTGTCAAAAGTATCTAAATTAAATATCGTCGTTTTCTTTTGGGGCAGTAAGGAAAAGTATAACGTACAGTACATCTGATTGTTCTTGCAGTTGTGAAACGTGTCAGACAGAGATAATGATAAAGAGATAATGAACGCTGAACAATCCACACGTACTGTTTATCTCGATGTGTCTCTTTTATGTCATGAAATGAATTTAAAGCAATTATTAATCAATAATAAAAGTATAGTATCGAAAGTAGAATCTCATTTGAACAAGCATCGTTACAAAAACTTTATCATTTTAACGGGACAAAATCTGACCTTTCCTTTACAGTTTTAGGATTGTCTTATTAGAGCTTTGTTAGAAATATTCTATAAGACAACAGAACTATTTTGTGATGAAACTGTCAGCCCGCTGTCTCAAAAAAAGAGGATTTTTCAGAGTCATCTTTGTGGTATTGAAATCATTATCAAGTCTATTCTTTACAGCATGACAATTGAGTTTTAAATGTTAGTGTTTTTGCTGTGAAAGGACAAGAAGTGTTAATGAAACACATTGGAGCTTGGAGTTGATTGTAAGATCCTGTTTCTGCTGCACATGTGAACTAAAGCCACCGAGGCATTCATTTATTCTGCAGATAATCCTGCTGTTTAGTTTAGGCCTTTCACAATACTCAAAACTTTGTCAAAAATGCACATACCTCAGTGCTGTTTTCATTCCAAAGACAGATTCAGGACACTTTATTCAGTTGATTTGACTCATTAGTCCAGTGTTTGGAGAGGAAAAGCGGTCCAACAAGATAAAATGTAATGTAAATTTACTGAAGATCGACTTGGCAGGAGACATTATCCTCAAATACATCAATCACAACATCAGAAAAAACACAAAACATTCCCACAAAAGTTAGCATAAATATACAAAATCTAACATTAGGAAACAAGGAGACAGTCTAAGTATAAAACAATCAAAGCGCTCAAGGTATAAAAGACAAATGCTTTTCTACTAATTCACCAAAACAGTCATTAAGGCAGATGAAGCATTAGTCAAATGGTTTTAAGACAGAATAAATGTTTACAAAACCAGCCACAGTGATCCAAATTAATACTTGCAGTGAGGTAATGACCAAAGAGGGTTGTCAGATAATTGATTCCCAGAAATTAAACTATACATTCTTACAAGCAGATAATTAATACTGAAAAAATGACATCAATAGGACAAAGTTGGAGCTTTTATGAACAGTTTTATAATATTAGTATTTGATCTCTATTAGAAGTACCATAAGACCACATGGTAATGTTAAAGAAACTTTCATTCTGTGATATAAAAAAGAGTTTTAGAATGCTCATTGTGGCTCATTGAGGAATGGTAGTTTTGAACATTGCTAAATGAATGTATTGAGTATCATCTAACTATTAAAATTTACCTCAGAACAGTGTGGTAACATCCAAACAAAGTCATAAAGTGATAATTCTGCCCTTTTGTGGTAAATTTTTTGGTCCATTTAAATATTTTTCTAGACGTGAACCTCAAACGAAGACGTTTACAATCACATTTTAACACATTCTGGTTAAAATAGTGTCTAAATATTGTTATCTGTCTAGGTTTCAATACATTTTCGCCCACCCCTGGATTGTGGGATCAAAATTGGTTTCAAGGTCTTCCTCAGGTTTTAGTATCAACGTCATTGGAGTGTTCATGGTTAAATGACCGATTGACTGGTCAGTCAGCCATTATTTTTTTTCAATTACTCGACTGTTTCTATTGTATATTTACACATTTTAAATACATTATACATACATAAATCAGCCAAATTAAGGTTGAAATACAGAACTGAAGGCTTCTAGATAGAGAATATTTTTTAATAAAGTGCATTTTTTTAGGAAAATAAGCAAAAAAATCTAGTCTTTTTTGACATTTTGATGTATTAATGTCACAATCTTTGTTATAAAAGTTCATTTGACAAGCGTTTTAGACTCTATTTCAGTTAATGATTAGTCGATAACCAATTTTAATAGTTGGTTATTTTTTGTAGTCGACTAGACCCTCGATTTTTTAGTGTGCCTTGAGGTTTTACCAGGTGTACCTTGAGAAAATGTCCAGTTTGAGTTAACAGATTCACAAATGTGGATTTAAAGGTCCCATATTCTGCTATTTTGCCCTTTACACAGTCTATTCTAAGGGCTTTGTTGATAAAATTTTGCGTTGTGCAATATCCATAACATAACAGTTTCCAAAAAACACCCATTTCTTGGACTGGCCCCCCTCCTTGCAAAAGCAAACGGCTCACTCTGAGATCAGACTGCCTCCCCCGCCCAACTCGCGCGCCTCCCCCGCCCAACTCGTGCCGAAGCCTAGAGCGGAGATAGTGCGCATGCGCCGTGTGCTCCGGTAAACAGCGATACACAAACACAGGAATAAACATTTTATCCGTCCTGACGGTGCGTTGTGCTGAGTCCTACGTCCTGGATCTGACCTGGAGTTTGACGTGCTCCAGGGCCTCAACGACGGACGTTGCCGTTTGGTAAATAACAAGCTAACTCTTCGATCTGTCGTATCCATCGTGTAATTACTGTGTAGCATTAGCATTAGCTGTTTTTATTCTGCGGCTGCGCGCTTCCCGGAGGCGTGGCTTAAACACCGCGTCATCCATGGGAAGCCGCGTCATCCATGGTATGAGCCCCGTCTGCTGCTCAGCCGAGGGGGACAAAAAAGACAGTTCTCTAGAGAAAGCATGCGGGAATCAATCAAAAAACCACTTTGGGCACAACATACGAGGCTCAAATAGCACTGTTGGAAGGTTAAAACCTCTGAAAAGTCGATTTTGCATGTTATGGGACCTTTAATTAACTAGTTTACCTTTTTGGAGTGTCCAGAGCAACATTTGCACCAAAGAAAGAACGCAAAACCATCATTATTACCAAATGTAAAGAACTAAACAGTGCAGTTATTTAACTCATTACATACAATATTTTTAACTAAATGGTATGCTTTGGTAATATTTTAGTGGTAGGTGGCACGCCGTGGTGGCTTTTAAACCCAAAACGTGTGCCACAACTCAAAAAAGGTTGAAAAACACTGGACTAGACGATGAATCGTTGTAGTCCTATTGTAAACTATAAAGAGAAAACCTTTTTAAAAACGAATTTATATATTTGAGGAGAAACATCAAGTCGTCTCAAGTCAGAGGGTCCAAGTCCAAGTCAAGTCCAGAGTCACTGGCCTCAAGTTCAAACCGAGTCCATTTGGTCAAGTCAAATCATCACAATACTGACTCTGGTTCATCTTTACTGTGACTATAGATATTTAAGAGTGCTTTATTCATAATCAGGACTAAAAGGTGTGTTAAAAGAGCGTCTACAGATGCTTTCATTCAGTCGTGTTCTGGATGTACTGGCTCCGCTGCTCTCTGTTTACGCTCGTGATGCTCTGTGGGCTTACGACTTCATCCAATAAAAAAACAACAACAACAAAGAATCCTGTGTTGACGTGATTTAAGTCCTGACCGCGAAAGACTCCAACTAATGGTTAAAAAAAGACAAATAAAACTAGAGCTGCAACTACCAAGTATTTTGGAAATCTATTAGTCTAACGAGTATTCTTTCGATGAGTCAATTAGTCGTTGAACATGAATTACCTGCAAATATAAGATTTTTACTAAGTTTAACCCTGATGAAGCAAAGATGACGTCGCTTTAGGCATTTCTGGTGGACTATATTTACAGACGAAATAGGTTTTTGATCATAAACAACACTAAATTGTAACATTTTCTTTGTCATATTGATGTCTGAGTGATAATACCTCTTATTTCAGCACATGGCATGCTTTGAAGTCTGTGTATTGTCCAGATAACGATTATTCGATTAAATTAAAACGTGCCTCACTAATTGATCACTCAGACATAGATGTGGGTGATATGGCAAAAAATTATTATCATGAATTTCTTGGGGACAGATCATGATTTCGATTTTATCACGATTTGTGTTCACAGTGTATTTTTCTACATTTTTTCTGACCAGCGCGATTGTGATTAGATTTGTGATTTAAGTTTTAATAATAGGATTCAGTTCAAATTCAAGGCAAGGCAAGGCAAGGCAAGTTTATTTGTAGAGCACAATTCGTACACAGGGCAATTCAAAGTGCTTTACATAAACAGGAAAAGTTGCATTAAAATCACAAAACACAAAAAGACACACAGAATCATTTTAAAATCATTTTAAAATAAAGTACTTTAAAAGAGAAGAGTGCAGATAGATCTTTCAGTCGTATGCACATCTAAAGAGAACTGTTTTTAGCCTGGATTTAAACATTGTCAGAGTGGAGGCCTGTCTCACATCTTCAGGGAGACTGTTCCAGATTTTAGCTGCAAAAAACTGAAATGCTGATTCCCCATGTTTAGTCCTGACTCTGGCACCAGCAGGAGGCCGGTCCCTGAGGTCCTCAGATTGCGAGATGGTTCATATGGCACTAACATGTCAGAGATGTACTTTGGTGCTTGGCCGTGGAGAGACTTGAACACAAGCAGAGCTGCTTTAAAGTCAATTCTCTGAGCCACAGGAAGCCAGTGCAGAGACCTGAGCACAGGACTAATGTGATCGTACTTCCTGGTTCTTGTCAGGACCCGAGCAGCAGCTTTCTGGATGTACTGCAGCTGTTTTACAGCTCGTTTGGAGAGGCCAGTGAACAGGCCGTTGCAGTAGTCTAACCTACTGGAGACAAATGCATGGATAAGTCTCTCCAAGTCTGGTTTAGACACTATACCTTTAATTTTGGCAATGTTTTTTAGGTGGTAAAAAGCTGTTGATGTTATTGATTTGATGTGGCTGTCAAAGTTCAGGTCTGAGTCCATTATTACCCCCAGATTTCTAACTTGATTTGTCGGTTTTAGAGCGAGAGACTGGAGATGACTGCTGACACTTTCTCTCTGTTTCTGCGGCCCAAAGACGATGATTTCAGTCTTGTCTGAGTTTAGCTGAAGAAAATTGTTTTGCATCCACAAGCTGATCTGTTGGATGCAATGACAGAGTGAATCCACTGGTCCATATTCACCTGCCGTCAGTGAGACATAGATCTGAGTGTCATCTGCGTAGTTGTGATAAGACACATTTGTGCTGAGTATTAACTGACCTAAGGGCAGCATATAGAGGTTGAACAGAAGGGGTCCCAGGATTGACCCTTGGGGCACCCCACAGGTCAAGCTCACGTGGTCTGAGACACAGTTACCAATCTCAACAAAGTACTCTCTGTCCTCAAGGTAGGACTTCAACCAATTTAGGGCAGTGCCAGTGATGCCCACCCAGTCCTCTAGTCTCTGTAGGAGGATCCCATGATCGACAGTGTCAAAAGCAGCGCTCAGATCTAACAGAATTAAGACTGAGGCTTTGCCCGTCAGTGTTCAGGCGGATGTCATTTGTCACCTTGATAAGAGCAGTCTCAGTGCTGTGATGAGGTCTAAAACCTGACTGAAAAACATCAAATGAGTTGTTTATTAAGAGGAAGTCAGTGAGCTGTTGGTAAACAACCTTTTGAGGACTTTGCCTAAAAATGGCAGATTTGAGATGGGCCGATAATTTTTCAGTACTGAGGCATCAAGACTGCTCTTCTTTAGGAGAGGCTTAATGACCGCAGTTTTCAAGGCCCTTGGGAATGTTCCAGATTGAAGCGACATGTTAACTATGTGAGTGAGTGGTGTTAACAAAGTGCTCAGAACAGACTTTAGAAATCTGGTGGGTAACACATCAAGGCAGCATGTAGAAGAACTCAGACTGGTGATGATCTCTTGGACAGTTTGTCAGTTACAGGTGCAAACTGAGTCAGCTCTAAATGTGTAGGTGGTTTTAAAGTTATTATTTGCACTGTGGAATTTATGGCATTTTTAATGCCCTGAACCTTGTCATTAAAGAATACTGCAAACTCATTGCACTTAGCTGTGGAAATTAGTTCTAATGGCAGCAGAATTGGAGGGTTTGTTAGTCTGTTTACTGTTGCAAACAGAACACGTGAGTTATTACTGCAATTTCCAATTATTTCAGAAAAAAAAATCCTTCCCTTGTTTTACATAAAGTGAGGTTATACATGTACAACTTTTCTCGATTAGTCTCTTTATGAATTTGGAGCTTTGACTTGCGCCATTTCGCTCAGCCCTGCGGCACTCCCTTTTCTGTGCCCTGACTGTCTCATTATTCCTCCATGGCGCCTTCTGCTTATTTTTAACCATTTTAACCTTCATAGGAGCAATGGTGTCCAGAACATTCAAGATATTAGATGTAACAGAATTTAAAAGTTGTCAACATTTGAACATGAAGGATTTTCAAAGTTTATCATTTCCATGAAGAGTCACTTGTGTCATTTATGTGTCTCTGAACAACTGCAGGACCAGCCGGTGATTTGGGAATAACAGACAGGTCAAAGAAAACACAGAAATGATCAGACAGTGCCACATCGACCACACTGACATTTGAAATATTAACCCCTTTAGTAATTAGCAGGTCCAGAGTGTGTCCTCTGCTGTGGGTGGGGCCACTCACATGCTGAGTAAGACCAAAGGTTTCAAGGACAGCATCAAGCTCTTTAGCGTTTCTGTCGCAAACATTATCCACGTGAACATTGAAATCACCTGTAATGACCAAACCGTCAAAGTCTGTGCATACAACTGAAAGAATCTCAGTAAAATCCTCAATAAAACCTTGGCAGTGCTGGGGAGGCTTGTACAGGACAATGTAGAGTATGGAGGGAGACTGTTTTAGCTCCATTTTAAAAGACAAATACTCAAATGATGAAAACATCCCAAAAGACAACCTCTGGGTAACTATTTTATCTCTAAAAACTGCACAGACACCTCCACCCTTTTTGTTGTCGCGTGTTTCAGATTCAAACTTGAAGCTCGGTGGAGTCGCTTCTATTAGAACTACATTCCCCGTGTTTTTGTCAAGCCATGTTTCAGTTAAAAACATAAAATCAAGATTATAAGAAGATATAAAATCATTAATTAAAAGTGATTTGTTACATAAGGATCTGACATTAAGCACAGCAAGTTTCAGATTGGTTTCAATGTGACTGGACGTTATCTTTTCAGAGGGAATATGAATTAAATTTCTAAGATTGGACAGTCTAACTGTCCTTCTGTTCTCCAGTCTGTGTGACGTGACTACAGATATAACACAGGGCCCCGGGTTTGTTTGACCATTTTCATGACCATAAGTCCCGGCAACGCTGAGACCCACTACATCCTAGCTATGGGAGATAACAGTTCTGGGGGGTGGTGGGTTAGTGCGGCGAAGGGGGAGACCTGGAGGAGGTTTGGGCAAAGGCTGAGTGGGGAGAGCTGGAAGGGGTTTGGGTGATGGACCAGGTGAAAGGCGAGGGGGTGGAGGTGCAGGTCGTTTTTTTGGTGAAGCAGGAGAGTTGAAGCTCCTGGGTGATATGGGGGGCACAGATTTGTATGGGGAAGAGACTACAGCGCATTGTGCGCTCTGCTGAGAAGGTGATCGGCTGCAGCCTTCCATCCGTCCAGGACCTGTACGTCTCCAGGACTCGGGGACGAGCAGGTCGGATCACAGCTGACCCTTCTCACCCTGGACACGGACTATTTGAGCCACTCCCCTCGGGCAGGAGGCTACAGTCCATCCGGACCAGAACCTCCCGCCACAAGAACAGTTTCTTTCCCTCTGCCGTTGGACTCATGAACACTTTGTAACACCTGTCACTTCAACAATAATACTATTTAAGAACAATCTATTTGCACTACTCATTTGCACATTGCACTATCTGCCAACTGTACATTCTGTATATAGTGTTAGTCTATCTTAGTCTATTTTATTCTTAATTTTATGCATGCCTTTTTATATATTTTTTATATTTTATCCTTTGCTTTATGTTGCACCTACGCCGAAGCAAGTTCCTACGTTTGTGAATTTCACTGACAATGGCAATAAACAATTTCTGATTCTGATTCTGATTCTGATTCATCATTGTTGACATCAGAACTCTTGATCTTGCTAAATTAGGTGTGAGTGGAACCATCTTTACTCCTGATTTGATCAGACTTTCAAGATGGTTGGGAAGGTCCCTGGGTGAAGGTGGAGATGAAAAGGAGAGTGATGATTGAGTGGGAGTAGATGTTGCAGGGGGGACCCAGGACTGGTCTGAGGGTAGGGGTGGTGACAGGGCAGCTGCTGGGCCTGTCACTGACTGGCCCATTGCCTGTGATGAGGACCCCGAGGGAGGGGGGACGGATGTTGAGCTTGAACCCTTCACTGGGGGCGGTGGAGATCGTTGTGGTGCTGCAGCTGATGAGCTCTTTACTGGAGGCAGTGGAGGTGATTTTGGAGCAGCTGGAGCTGAATCCTTTGCTGGGCCTGGTGGAGCTGCTGTTGATAAATCCTTTTGTGGAGTCGGCTGTTTTGTTACTGCTGATGTTGAAGCATTGACTTGGTCTCTGGCTGATTGATTCGGTGTTCTTCTCTCATTCCTCTCTTCTCGAACTATCTGTTCACGACCCTGTCCACGGCCATTCTGATGCCTGAGAGCATGGAGGAGGTTCTCTGTCATCGCCCTCACTCCACCTCTGCACAGATGTGGGCCCCTTCCCTTGAACAGGTCCTCTCGTTTCCAGAACAGATAGAAGTTCTCAATGTAGTGCAATCCTCTAGGTGCACACTCTTTGGACAGCCAAGAGTGTCAAATTCACACAAATTTGTCGCTTTTAGTCATGTTTCGGTGCACTGAGTCGTGTTTTTTGTTTGGAGGCGCGTTTTTGTTGCTTTTGAATGCATTTTTATCGCTTTTGGTCGTGCTTTTGTGGCTATTTTCAGAACATTTTTGTACAAATCCAAACTACAGTGTGAGCAGTTTTTATTCAAATCAAAGCAAGACATTTTGTTGTTTGTGGAAGAAATTATTGCACTTCAAAAATTGCAACCTTTACGATTTGGTAATTGCATCCATTTAAATTGTGATTTTGTGTGGATTTGGTTTAATTGTGCCGCCCTGGTCTATAAGAGGTGAATAAAGTCATCTGCTCAGAGGCTTCAGAGGCTAAACAACAGGAGAAAAAGTGTGTTTGAACAGACAGCTGCATTAAAGACACAAACAAAGAATCACGATACCACGATTTCACAAAAACAGCAGATTGTCACCGGGACCAGCTCAACATTCCATTTTTATCACCGTATCGCCCAGCTCTACTCAGGCGCTACTTTTTTGGTTACTGTTTTGGTTCTGTCTGGACTGAGCCTGAGTCACACCACGTTGGCGCTTCGTGTTTGATGCTGATGCTACAGTAAGGGCTTTGTGCACGGAGGTGGGAGGACTCGAGGAGGAGGCGCCCGGGGAGAGGGAGGGCGTGTGAAACTGCAGTAAAGATGTCACGCCGCAGCTGGCACAGAACCCGACTGATGGACTGCCCGCACTCACACCGGAGTCTTTGTGAATGAGGACAAGGAGAATCCCGTCCGAGCCACAACAGACACATTAAAGCGCTCCGGACGTTTAAATAAGTTATAGCGCGGTTTAAAGTTAAGCCTAAAGAGCGATGGAGGACTCGCCGGAATAGATCTGAATGGTGAAGGAGTGAACAGGTCCAAGCCGAGAGTTTCTAATTAGCAACTGCATCGAGGCAATAAACAACGCCACAATGCCATTAGGCGTTTGCAATTTACTTCTTGTCTTCGTGGCTTTCAATTTGCAGTTTGTACGCGCCATTTTGAGCACCGTTGACCATTAAAACGAGAAAATGTTCAGTGTTTAATAGTTGCGTTGTTTTATTCATACGTCGACTCGATGGTAGTTTGTGTAAACATTTTCTCTTGCAAAGTCATCACCTCAAATAATATTCCTCCTATTGAGCAGTGGTTTACACATCAATTTTATACTAGATGCCTTTCCTTAAAGTGCATATGACAGGCTTTTTATGATTTTCTAATTTTGACTTTATTTAGTGTATTAATACCTGTTGTACATATAAATTATAGTTTTACACCAGTCAGGTCACTGTTTGAGGAGAAAATTTGAAAAATGTGTTGAAAATTACAGGAAGTAAAAACACTGATGACATCACACTAGGGAGACAAAAGTTATGCATAATTTACACAAAAGAAACTACTTTTTTGCCATTTAAACATTGATTCAACAAAATGTATTTTTCTTGTCAAATTAAAAAAGAAAGTGACATTAGAGGAGTTTTGGTGCAACAGGATGATTCTTGGTAATTTCCTAGTGTGATGTCATCATTTGCAACCAGGAAATAAAATTAAAAACCTAATAAAATGACTTTAGCAGAATTTGGAATATAATTATCTTAACTGCATTTTAGTTAAAAGAGTATTCCTATCTGTCGTAGGCACTTTAGCCTCTTAAATCCATACAGGCTGCTCATTGAGTTCTGCTTGTATTTAGTATTTTGTATGTACAAAAGTGACTAAAGTATACAATACATTTGTTTTAACAGAGCTTTAAAGAGGATATTGTGCTTTTTTTTAGTATATTTTAGTATAACCTAAGGATAACATCATTTTACATTTTGTTCATTGAAAAAAACAGCATTGATCTAAAATGGTAAACGTGACAAAAAGCCACAAAAACGCGACTAAAAGCGACAAAAAGGCATCACTAAACGCAACAAATCGTAACTGAAAGCGACAAAACTGGGGCAAAATGTGACCAAAACACAACTGAAAGCAACATAAATGTGACTAAAAGCAACTGAAACCGCGTCTTATAACAACAAAAATGCTCTGAAACACATGATTCTTTAATTAATTTGTAGATTTTTGATTATGTTTGAACAGAATCTTGTTATTAAGAGTTCACATTTTAAACATTTTGACAAATAGGGTCATGAATTGATAAACTAATAAAAGAATTCCATGTATTTCAGAACAAGTTTGCCAGTTTTTATGCAGAATAAAATAGGATAATTTGTTCATTTTTGGAACAAATTATGATACAAAATCTGCTGAGTGCGTACATTCAAATTGCGATTCCGATTGTTCTTAATCTCACAGCCCTAGCACGTATTATCACAAATTAACTACGCAATGAGATGTTTTTGGCTACACTTGTACTCTCTGTGATTATTGTGACTCTAATTTATAGCACAGATTATTTCAGATGGCAACAATGAAGATATCTCAACTGTTTCTATTTATATATAATCCAGTTTAAACATCAACAGTGAAGCAATTCCACGTGTCGTTCACTGTCTGTTCTCGTACATTTAACTTAACACCCTGTAATTAAACTATTGTGAAAATACACCACAAACACAACCAACCCCATCACAGAGAACACATCCACAGCATAAGCTTTATAATTACACTGTAGCTGTGTTATTTTGTATTTACTGTCACACGTCTTAAACCAGTGTTTTTTTTGGGGGTTGTGGCACACTTTTTGGGTTTAAAAGCTACCACGGCACACCAACTTCTACAAAAACATTACCAAAACAGACCATTTAGTTAAAAAATATGGTATATAACAAGCCAACTAATGTTTGTGCCACTTTAAATCTGGTAATAGTGATGGCTTTGTGTTATTTTTTAGTGCAGAAGTAGCTCAGGACACTCCAAAAAAGGTAAATTAGTCAATTACATCCACATTTGTCAATCTGTTAACTCAACTGGACATTTTTCCAAGTGTTCCCCGGTGCACTGGTTGAAAATCAAGGTCTTAAACTACGGCCTGGCACTGTGTTGTTTTGGCTCCTAATCTCGCAGTGTGTTCCTGTGGTTTATCTGAGCGTCTTCAGGACAGTCCCAGATGATGAGTCCAGTAGTTTATGAGAGCAGATAACGCCGGGACACATCAGGGACGGGCCACACACAGACGCACGCACAAGGAAACTGTCCCTGCGTTTCAAAAGACTCACGATTATAGATTGGGGATTCGTTTACATCGGGGCAACGTAAACACACGTAGCATTGTACATGTTCCACCGGAGTGTTTACTTTAATAGATGTAATGCTGATAATAGACGCACGACTTCTCTGTTTAAGACCCTGTACCTGATTTTACTGTTTTGAAGCGTTAAAACAGAACTAGTACCTGATTTTTTGCTTGTAATAAAGTAAACTCTGTATTTACCCAAAACAGATATTAGGGCTGTGTACCTTTAGTTGTTTAGTCCAGTGGTTCCCAACCTTTTTGTCTCGAGTAACCCCTTGGCTTTGTTTCATACCCCTTAACTTGATCTTCAGGTAAATAAATGGGTTTACTAGTCCCATATAGTCAATTATCACTATTGTAGTTTTGTTTTAATTATATTTATGTTCCAAGATACTCCAAAAACATGCTAAATTTACAAATAATGACACATTTTATCCAGATAAAAGTATATTTCTTCTTCATTTAAAACTTGAAACCATTCCAAGTAACCCCTGGTAATTCCTCATGTACCCCTTGGGGTTCGCGTACCCCTGGTTGGGAAACACTAGTTTATTTGATTACTCAGTTGAATCAAACTTTATTTATATCAAACCAAACTTTATTTATATAGCACTTTTCATACATCTAATGTAACACACCTCCCCCACAACCACCCGACCCACGCAACAGACACCCCCCAGACAGTCACATAAACATATCCGTACATTCACGCACACACACACACACACACACACACGCACACGCACACACACACACACGCACACTCACACACACACACACGTTCTAAGATACAGTAGGCTGAGTACAGATACACCAGTTGAAGAAGCACGATCAGAGGAGCCGTCGATGGTGTCTTAGTCGATGAATGTTTTTATTAGTCGACTTATTATTTTATTTAGATTGAAAGGATTTATATGGCAAAAACAAGAAGATATGGAGTGAGTTTGCTCAAGATTTTAGAGTTCAACACATAAATACATGGTTTCCTAGCACTTATAATTAAAAATTGCTGCTTTTGCATGAATTCCTGTGCAGTTGTGGTCTGTCTTTTCAGTGCAGTTTGGGTCAGATACATGGAATTATTTCATAGTTTTTTATATATTTTTGCCACACCCCCTTTTACTCGATTAGTCGGTCAATAGGACACGTCTTTAGTCGACCAAGAATTTCTTTAGTCGACTACAGCCCTAACAGATATATTGTAAAAGCATCTATTCGGGGGAAAATGAGACCATAGCACTTTCTTGTGTGATTTGTTCTACAAGATGCAGGAAGTGTGTTGTCAACATGCTGATGTTTGTTAGCTTACAAGTGCTCATAGTGAAAAGTGCTTATAAATCAATCAATCAATCAATCAAGCTTTAATTCAGACCTGAAAGGATTCCTATAAAAAACAGACTGAACAAGACTATATAAGCAGTTTCTCCAGTGGCGCCGGAGTTCAGAGTTTAATCTGGCAGTACTATTCTCTGGCATTGTTAAAGGTTTATGATTTCATTTTGTAAGTCCTCAAAAAACACAATAATGCAACAAATTGTTTGACATATGACATAAACACATTACTTTAGTTATTTGGTGTTATTTATTTATAAGTGAAAAGGTAGTTTGTGAACTTTACTTCAGATTCATCATAAAGTTCACAAACTACTTTTAAAGAAATGTTGGTTATTGGTATCGGCTCAAAACGTCTATATCGGCCTATCCTCTAGTTTTTATTGTCTTAAAAAACATGCAGTCTTTTGGAATAAATTTACTGTTGGTATGAATGGAGACAAATATGCCAAAAAACATATGCCAGACTGTGTGTTTCTCTCTATGTGTCTGTGATTTTTTTTCTTTATATTTCTTGTTGTATTTAATTGAAATTAAAAAAAGAACATACTTTGGTTCTTACTGTGAGTGTTGTCGAAGGAGTGAAATCTGACAACAATAATTCTGTCTTCAAAGGCAAAGTCGTTTACACCAAGACAAATATTACATAATGGTATCGGCTGAAAAAAGTGTGTGTTAATCTGTCTGTAGTTTTATCTATGATCATACAATAAGAAACATAAGAAAGGTACGACCAACATGATTCTTGTGGTTATGCAATTGTTTCTTTGTGTTCTCTCAAATTGTAAAATGTACACTGCAAAATTAATCGACAAAACGTGAATTGTCAACTATAAAAGAAATTGTATTCATATTTTGATTTTTCTGAATAATCTTCTGGACTATACACATAAAACACATATGAAAATAGCTTTTTAAAGACATGACAAGACAAAGACAATGGCATTATTAAACCAGAATGTCAAAAAAGAGTAAACTGTTTCAGATTTGTATTAATTGTACACTTTATCTGTGAATATTCTCTAAATATAAGCCTGTAGTCACAAATTTTCAACATGAATTTGATTGTTACTGTGTTTAAAAAGTCTCAGTACCCAATACAGATAAATGTTTGACTTACTGCACAATTACCTTTGACTAAAAATGTCAAATTGCCGTTAGATATTTGTCCAAAACCTTGCTGTAACATTTGAATACAATGGCACCTTTGTCAGCTGGACTCCTTCTCTCAGGAGGTTGTTTGTTCCTCGGTGTTTTATTGTGAGGAAGTGACTGAGTTTTTCCTGTTCTTTCTCTCTCTTTTCTGTAGGAGCAGCAGCAGCAGCCTTGAGTGCCGACATCCTCCAAACCCCGACTCGTCACAATGGCCCCGGGATGGACTTAGCTGCTCCCGTCCCCCGCTGATCCACCCCCAACTCCTCGCATCCGTCCTGTGTTTTACCGTTTCCCTTTGACGATCCTCGCAAAAGACAGGCTGCGACCATGGCTAGTCTTGTTCTGAACGAGACGGGAATGGAAGATTGCGGTATCGACGACTCCTTCAAGTACAACCTCTACTCCGTCGTCTACAGCGTGGTCTTCATCCTCGGTTTGGTCACTAACTGCGCCGCGCTCTTCGTCTTCTGCTTCCGGATGAAGATGCAAAACGAAACCACGATGTTCATGACTAACTTGGCGCTGTCCGACTTAGTTTTCGTCTTCACGTTGCCGTTCAAGGTTTTCTACAACGTCAACCGCCACTGGCCGTTCGGAGACGGACTGTGCAAAGTGTCCGGCACCGCTTTCATCACGAATATCTACGGGAGCATGCTGTTTCTCACGTGCATCAGCGTGGACCGGTTTTTGGCCATCGTGTACCCCTTCAGGTCCAGGTCCATCCGCAACCGTCGGAACGCGGCACTGGTGTGTGCCGCGGTCTGGCTCACCATCGTCGGAGGAGGCATCTCGGTCACGTTCTTCTCCACCATCAACAGCAAACACAGAGCCACCACCTGCTTCGAGGGCTTTTCCAAGAGCACCTGGAAGACCTACCTGTCCAAAATCACCATCTTCATCGAGGTGAGTACAGCTGGGCGATACGGCAAAAAGTTATTATCACGATTTTCTTGGGGCCAGATCACGATTTCAGTTTTATCACGATTCAAGTTCACTTTGTTTTTTTCTGTTGCCTTTAACAGAGCTGCATGATTTAGGCAAAATATCTAATTGTGATTTTTCTGACCAGTGTGATTGTGATTAGATTTGCGATTTATGTTTTAATAATAGGATTCTGTTCATATTCACATTTTGAACACAATTTTGTCACTTTTAGTCGTTTTTTTGTCACATTCAGTTGTCTTTGTCTTATTTATATGCGTCTTTATCACTTTTTGTCAAGTTTTTGTCGCTTTTAGTCACGTTTTGGTGCATTGAGTCGCTTTTGTTGTGTGTAGTTGCATTTTTGTGGCTTTCGAACGCATTTTTATCGCTTTTGGTCGCGCTTTTGTGGCTTGTTTCAGAACATATTTGTACAAATCCAAACTACAGTGTTAGCAGTTTTTATTCAAATCAAAGCAAGACTTTTTGTTGTTTGTGGAAGAAATTATTACATTTCAAATATTGCAGCTTTTGCAATTTGCTAATTGCAGCCATTAAAATTGCGATTTTGTGTCAATTTGGTTTAATTGTGCAGCTCTGGCCTATAAGAGGTAAATAAAGTCATCTGCTCAGAGGCTTCAGAGGCTAAACAACAGGAGAAAAAGTGTGCATTACAGAGTGAAACAGTGAATCACGATATGATGATTTCACAAAAATAGCAGATTGTCACAGGGCAATGTTACAAAAGTGAATCTCTCTCAGACAACATTCAGACTTTAACTTTAACGACTTTAACGATGGAATAGAAGTGTTCTAAAATGTGCTGGTAAATGTCCAGAGTGAGGTTCAAGCATCGCACAAAACATGACCATTAAATTAGAAGCCCTTATCAGTGGGGCTGGTTTTCCAGTGTCCGTGTCCTCCTCCTGCGACTCGTTCCCTGAAGCCTGCTCCATCAGCTGTGGTTTTGGGCTGAGGCAGGACACTTGCCTTGGATTGGAAGGAACTGACTTCGGAGGAACACTTAAAACTTACTACTTAGGCTTTGAGAAATAGCCATAGACAATAGATTGAGCATTTATTGGGTTTTGTTAATTCCATTTTCAAAGTTGAAACTAATTTCACTAAATATGAGACTTACAGACTACTAAGTATTTAATGTCATGTATTTTGAATTTTAGGGTTTTTTAAATACTTTTTTACAAACTGACCCTGGTTCTTCCCAGAATGGTTGATTTGATTGAAAATAAGAGGGTTATATATAGCTCTCTTTTTATATGTTGCCTTCCCAGGAGCTTAATACTTGTAGTGTAAAAATTTGATTTTCATATAATTTCATCAGATTTCATCAGATGGTTGACATGAGTGAATAAATGCGAAAAATTTCATAATTTTGCATATCTTTTCACAATATTATTGGCAATTCTATTGCCCTCTTTATTTACAACCAAAGTACTTTCCCTTTGTATGTTGTATGCTCTCTCATTGACTCTCTTTAACTGGGTTTTTAGGCCTTTGGGGCTTTGGGTGTTCTTACTTCCTCTCTCTGTTTAACCGTGCGTTCTCCACTGAACCAGTCAATCTACCTTTTTAGAATTTTAGCTTTAGCTGAGCTATTCATTCACAATAAATTCAGTGCCATACTGAGGCACACTCCCGGAGACAAGCAGGTGTTGGACTCTTAACCTGAAAAGTTACATCTTCTCTTTAATTAAGAAACAAAAAATTTATTGTATTAAAGCAGAAATCATTGTGGTTATGTTTCGCGTGAGAGAAACCGTGTGAAGTCTCGTGGTTAAGGAAAGGCCCAACCGCAGTCTCAGTGGAACAGTTTCATAAAACGTTCATCTGTCACTGGCTCCATCAGCCGCTCATCACAGAAGAGGAAATGTGGGTCCGTCTGACCACATTATTGAGGTTTTGGACTTTCCCTTACACAGATTTCATTTTGAAGCCTGATTCATGTGCATCTTGAAAGGTTTCACTGATTTACAATAAAGTGAACCAGGTTAATCCACCATTTGGATATGTTCAGATACTTCTTGTCTTGTCGTTAAAATACTCTTTATTTCTCATATTTACCATATTATTATTTTTTTTTAAGTAATTCACTGAGACCAAGCCTTGGACAGTAAATTTTGTATAATAATTTAGCCATTCACTTTATAATCGATGGGCTAAGCTTGTTCTGTAGTCACATCTGCCCCGGGGCAGACTGACGGGGAGTGAGGCTGCCAAACTGTGTCATTAGATCCTCCCACATCCTGCAGGTGGATGTCACTGACAACATGTTAAAGACTTTACAAACAAGGTGAACATTTCCCCAGCGACACTTCTGTGTTGATTCATGGAGGTGTTTGTGGGTCAATGCTAATGCTAATGCTAATGCCATAATAACCATAATAAAAGTAAAAAAAAAAAACCAACAACAAAAAACAGTAACCTATAAATAAAAATAATCAGGTAGTCTTTAACTTTACTTTACATTTTAATTGGTTGTTTCTTTATATGTTACATTTTAATAAAAGTTTGCACTAGCTGTGAGAAATGGTTAGCTTAGTTTAGCCGCTACCGTGCACAGCTCAATGGTACACTGAGAAATCTTTATAGACATTTCTTATTAAATAGAGGTTGAAATATGGCAACTGAAGGATTTTTGACTCATAGATGAAAGTCAGAAATTGTTTATTTTTTTGACATTTTGATGCAATAATGCCACTATCTAAACATCTAAAAGTGTTTTCGTATGCATTTTAGAGATTGTTTGATCCAGATAGAAATTACAATGATCAAAATACGATCATTTTGTATAATCGACTTCATCAGTCGTTGTAGCGTCTCATCTCTCTCTTCTGGTCTTTCCAGATCGTGGGTTTCCTGTGTCCGCTCCTGGCCAACCTGGTCTGCTCCTCTTTGGTCCTGCGCACTCTCCGTCGCCCGGTGACCGTCGGCCATAGCGACAACAAGCAGCGCGTCTTACGGATGATCGTCGTCCACTTGACCATCTTCATCATCTGCTTCGTGCCCTACAACTCCATCCTGTTCCTGTACGCCCTGGTGCGGACCCAGGCGCTGGCCAACTGCGGCGTGGAGCGATTCGCGCGGACCCTGTATCCCATCACCCTTTGCATGGCGAGCCTCAACTGCTGCCTGGACCCCGTCGTGTACTACTTCACGTCGGAGAGTTTTCAGAAGAGTCTGACGCTGGGCGCGAAAGGCTCGGGGTCCAGGCCGGAGAGCATCCCACGGAGCGACACGGAGGTTCAGGACGGCGCCAACACGCTCCCCAAAGACACGCACAGCAACGGGAAGGAAGCCAAAGTGTCCGAGAGCAAGTTGTGAAAGAGGAACCCGAGCAAACGTTGGACCGATCGTTTCTCAGAGCGGATTTGACTAAACCTGAATTACAACATAAAGTAATCAGATGTTTGTTCACCGAGTGGAAAACACATAGCTCAGCAGATTAGGCAGGTCCGCAGAGGTAAGTCCCGAGCTGAGGCCTGGGATTAAGGATTAATCCAACTCTGGACCTTTTTTGCGATGGAAAAGAGCAGAGACCCAGCACTTCTACAGAGGACAGAGGACAGACCCGGGTCAAAGACGTCTGCCCTCAAAGCACTTACAACCCGTGCACTGTAAAACTGGTGTTGGGTAGAAATGCTAACCGATGTTCTGAGTGGGTTTTATTGAATCTCACTCATTCATAAGTAGATAATATTCACAGAGAAATGGCAAAAACCTTGCCAATAGTCTAATTTTCTTAGTTTGTAGAAAATGTTTTGGTTGTTATTGCAGAAAATACAGCACAAAATATGTTCAGTATGTATGGAAGATCATTTGTTTAGTCAGATTTGAATTTTAAATACTGGTGAATTTCTCACTATTCATTTTTAACCTTGAAAAAAGGAAAGATTTATGCTCAGTAACTACTGCTCAAGGAATATTAAGTATTTACTAAACCTGAATCGTTCTTGATAAACTATCCAAAAAAACAACAACTTCGATTTCGAATTTCAGTCGCTGAATTTTGCAATAGGTTTTTTTCCAGTTTAAAATGTCTAAATAATAATAAAAAAGAGTAACCTATTAAATATTCAATGCATATTTTCAAACAGTTTAAATTAAAAAAAAAATCAGAGCAAAGATTCAAGATGCTAAGATTCAATCAACGCAAATTTTACTGTAAATTTAAATTGTTTGAAAATATATGCTTTGAATATTTAAATGTTTTAAAATTCTAAAACAGGAAAACACAATGAAAATGTAGACTGCAAAATTCAGTGACTAAACATTTTAAATGGAAAAGAATCAAACATGTTTTTTCTGAACATGAGAAATGTACCAGTTTTTAAAGTAAAAATCTGATGAAACAAATTATCTTCCATCATATTATTTTAAACTATAACACCTTTCAACTTTAAAGTAACTTTAAATGTGATGACATCCTTTGGGTTTTGCCTGTTTGGTCATATTTTATTATTGTCCCATTATTAATGTTTAATTTTATTTAAATTCCTTCTGGTTTTAAACATGTGCAATCGTCTGTTTTCATAAAAACTAAATGTTATATTTCACTTGTTCAAAAGGGAGCAGGGAAATCTAACCCTATCCCTTGTTTACATTTTATATGGAGTTGTTCAAATTTAAACTCAATTTCAACACTAAGGAAAAGGCTTGATGATACAGACTTTGATACCACAACAATGTAATATATTCATAATTATAATTACCTTATGGTCTACTTATATTCAGATCCAGACCTTTCTAAAACTATTGTGGAAATGTCCAGTTTTGTTGTATTTATGTAATTTTGTTCAGTATTGAAACTTGTTCAAATTATTATTTCATTTTGATACTAATTTTATTATCGATCAGAACCTGGAAACTGATCAATATTAGTAGAAAACATGGTCCCTTCACCAAAGTCTTCAAATCTATTTTCTTTTCACGTAAGAAGACACATGACAGTGTATTTTCCCACACTACAGACTGAGCCATGCAGAGCAGATTTCCAAAACAGTGTTGAATGTTAGTGTTAAAAGCCTTTATCCACAAAATATGCCCAGATGCAGTGGATCAAAGATACGGCGATGTTTGTTTGGAAGTGCTTTAGGACGCCCCGAGCCCTGACGCCTGTTGTTTTGAACCCTGCACATTATTTCATATCGTGGTTGTGACACTCTTTAGTGCAGTCGACTTGTTTTTGTAACAGCAGCGCGCCGGCCTGCTGCGTTGTAAGTGTCTCATGTTGGAGTTCGAGGCCATTAAACGTTAAATGTTTTGAATTGTTGCCACGGCTACGTCTGTTATTGCAGTCGCCTTGTGCCTCTTGCTCTCGAGTCCAGTTGCCTTTGTCTAAAAAAAAACAAAAAACTTTCTTCACTAGGAATGCACGATATGTTTAAAGGCGAGACGCTACAGACAACCAGTTTTTTGTTCATTTTTGTCCAGTCAGCTCCTAAACATGTTTTATTATTTAATTCAATCCTGTTCATTCATAGATTTCTCTGGGACATTGTAATTTCAAAGGCCGTTCTGCTTAAAATGCATCTTTCTCCCACAGATTCATAAAGATCAGCACTTAAAGTAGCTCCTAAACGCACCAGACTTTACAATCTTGTACTGAAGAAGATTTTGACGTATTGTACAGAAGGATTTGTTGATATCAAATTCCAAGCCTGATTTATTCAAGTTTTAAGTTATTCAAATAGTCTGAGAATAGTCCAGTCTGGAAAAGAAACAAAACAATGGACTTTATTGTTGCGCAACTTTGAGAGCATGGAATGTTTTGAGATAATAGAGTGAAAACACAACATTTAGATTTCAAACTACCCTAATTACTAATATTGTCATCTTTCTCTGTTGAATCATTAAATGTTACTCAAAAGCAAATAGGGCTGTAATCTTTTGGTCACTTTGAAATCTTAGTCGACTAAACTTTTATTATTAGTCGACTTATTATTGTATTGGGATTATACAAATTTATATGAACAACAGCAGAAAATACGACAGACAAAAACGTAATTAAAAGTGACTAAAATGTGATTACAAGTGATTTAAAGGTGAATAAAAGTGACAAAAATGAGCGTGAAAGTGACATAAATGCGACCGAAAGTGACAAAATTGTAGTTAAAAGTGACAAAAATGTGACTATAAATGACAAAAATGTGATTAAAAGCTTAAAGTGACAAAAACATGTCTGAAAGTGACTGTAAGCAAAAAAAAAGTGGTTAAAAGTGACGAAAATGTGATTAAACACTAAAAGTGACTAAAACGCATATGAAAGTGACATAAATGAGACTGAAAGCAACAAAAATGCAGTTAAAAGTAAGAAAATGTGATCATAAGTGATAAAAATGTGATCAAAAGCTTAAAGCGACAAAAGTGCATATAAGTGACATAAATATGGTTAAAAGTGATAAAAATTTGGTTAAATGTGATTATAAGTGACAAAAATGTGATAAAAAGCTAAAAGCCTCAAAAACGTGTCTGAAAGTGACATAAACGCATCTGAAAGTGACATAAACATGACTGAAAGTGAAATAAACGCGACTGAAAGCAACAAAAAGTAGACTCAAAGTGACAAAAACGCGACCAAAAGCGACTAAAATGCATTTACAAGTGACAAAAATGTGATTAAAAGCTAAAAGCGACAAAAACACGTCTGAAAGTGACAGACACGCGACTGAAAGCAACAAAAACTCAACTAAAAGTGACAATAGCGCGACTAAAAGTGACAAATTCGCCACTGAAAGTGACAAAAATGTGACTGAAAGCAACAAAACTAGACTCAAAGAGACAAAAACGTGACCGAAGGCGACTAAAATGCGTTTAAAAGTGACGAAAATGTAATTAAGAGCTAAAAGCAACAAAAACACGTCTGAAAATAATATAAACGCGACCGAAAAAATGTGGTTAAAAGTGACAAAAACGAAACTGAAAGTAACTAAAACGTGACTAAAACTGACAAAAATGCAACTGAAAGTGACACAGATATGACAAAAAACCCCAAAAACTTCTGAAACACGTGCTTCTTTTCTCCGTTTGTCAGTTCATACTTCTGACGTTTTACGACGTATGAACACTTGACAATTATACTTCCATCTGTTATAAATATGTCGCCTTTTCTCCCTTTTCCCTGCACAGTGTTTGCTCTGGTTCAGCCCTGGAGCGTCTTGGCGGAGCAGGTCCTTGTCTCCGGAGCGCTCCGTGGCTCTGAGGGGCCTGAGGGGGTTTGTGGAGGAGCGACCCTGAACGCTGCTGTGTCACGGCCCAAATGCTGATTATGAAACGCAGAAATGCCCCATTGTTTGGTCCTGAATGAGCTCTCTCTGTCTTAATCTGCTTTACACTCGGATCGAACAAAGTCTCAAACAACTCGCTTCAGTCGATTATACAAATTCAACGCACAATGAATTCTGGTGAATCCAACGCCAACTCAGCAGCTTTACGGTTTGAATTTGCAAGCAGATTAATCTATTTGATTTGATTTTGTACAGCGCAATACCACAGTCACCTCACATATTATGAAAAGTGTATTGTAGATTGTTTTGTGAAAGGTTTATTTATTTAATTGAGGACTAAAGCTTTCAAACTAGAATCTTAAAGTTGCACTAAAGTTGTCATTGCCTGATTGTCACACCATTTTAATTTTGCTTAACTCTTTAAAATGTGTTTATTAATGTGTTCTGTCTCTGTAGCTACAAGTAGTGCTCGGTTTAAATGAAGTTATATGAAAGTTTCACAGAGTTTATTCTTAGAAAAAGAAACACAATGATTGTTTTAACTCATGATCATCAAAGCCATTTACATTTTAAGTCAGATTTACACAGCTCTGCTCTTTTTTCTAACATTTATCTACAACAAATATGTTTTTTTACAGACTTTGAGCATGTATTTTTAGAAAAATTGTTAATATTCCAAGAGTAATGGTAACCCTTTAGATTAAGGTTCCTTTGTAAGGCATTAATAAGCTCTAGTTATTTGTTTATGCTCTTATAATAACTAAGTACAGAACATCAATAAGCTTAAATAAAATATATACTTTTTTCAATAACTATGTGATAAATGCTCGTGAATTCCTGAACACATAACAAGTACTTATCAAACCATTGTAAATAGGTTACGTTGGAACCTTAATCTAAAATGTTACAGTTGACTCTGACTAATTTTATCAAACAAATTGAAAGTAGAAGGTTTGGTCCAAGCAACGAGCAAATAAGAATTATTTTGTTAAAACAATCGTGTTCTGCCAAAGACTGACCACTGCCATGCCTTCTACTCTGGACTCAAACTGGGGCAAACACGGCACATTGTGTTCCAGGGCGGGACGATTATTATCATGATTTTTTGGGGGCCAAATCATGATTTCGATTTTAGCATTATTCGTGTTCACTTTATATTTTTCTGTTGCCTTTAATAGAGCTGCACCATTTAGGAAAAATATCTAATTGTGATTTTTCTGACCAGTGCCACTGCGAGGGATTTGTCATTCAGTTCAAATTCACATTTTAAACTAAATTTTGTCACTTTTAGTTGAATTTTTGTCACGTTCAGTTGTGTTTGTCATATTTCAACTCGTCTTTGTCACTTTTATTTGCGTCTTTGTTGTTTTTAGTCACATTTTTGTTGCTTTGAGTCACATTTGTTGTTCGTAGGTACATTTTTTATCGCTTTTGAACGCATTTTTATGGCTTTTGGTTGCACTTTTGACGCTTGTTTCAGAACATGTTTGTACAAGTCCAAACTCAAGGTTTAGCAGTTTTTGTTCAAATCAAAGGAAGATATTTTGTTGATTAACGAAGAAATTAGCCTTTGCGATTTGCTAATTGCATTCAATGAAGTTGCAATTTTGTGTCGATTTCGTTGAACTGTACAGACTAAACAACAGGAGAAAAAGTGTGTTTGAACAGACAGCTGCATTAAAGACAGAAACGATTTCACAAAAACAGCAGATTGTCACAGGGACGAGCTCACGATTCCTTTTTCATCGCCGTATTGCCCAGCTCTATTGTGTTCTTTCTCCAACGCTCCCAAACATTCACATTTCAGTCCTGTTCCAGCCGCCTGACGGAGTGCTCTGTGTGATCTGTGACTGGCACAAAGACTCCACTTTCTCAGAAGGCTGTGTTTATCTGGTGTGCGGCTCGAGAGATTAGGGGCTTATTTCCTAACGCTGTCTTCGCTAGCATTGTCAAGTGTTAACGAGGCCAGTAAGAGTCCGACCCATTATGTCCTACTTTTAGAATATGAATACAGAGCCAGCAGATCCTTCACTTCAGTCTTCCTCCTCAATAAACACAAATCTGGCCCCTGCACAGTTTACGCCAGTCTGAATAAATAAGTTTTGAGCTGATGTAATGTTGCTCATATCGGGGGGCAGTTTGTTCCAGAGTCTAAAAGGTTTAGATTTTTTAACCAAATCTGACCCAGATTAAGCTGCAGTGATGCTGTTTGATTGAGTATTCGCCTTTGTTCAGCCCCGCCCACTTTTGCCTCGTTTTATGTCTATGATCCACACTCTTGTAGTGAAGGGACTTCTGGTTTGACACAAATTGTGTTAACGCAAACGAGGGAAAAGTCTCTTGCTAAAACATTATAAATAAAGTAGATTGATTTGTCTAAAAAGTTTAATGAACACATGCAAAAACAAGTCAGCAACGCACCGATTCCCTGGGTGGCTTGAAACAGCTTTTTGCTCCTTGTAGAACTTATTTTCTGCTGAACTCTGCCCCATGTAAACTACAACGGAAAAAGATGGCGGCACCCACGACAACGTCCGGAATAAGGTGAATACCACAGACAAAACTGTTCATCAAAACACTAAATATTACTCATTTTGATTGCAATTGCTGCCAAACACAGTGTTGGTGAAGCACTGCTTCCCCCTCCTGAGGCACCAAATGGTTTGCCACAATTTCTTTGAGGCCGACCGATAGTCCTTCTCTATGGCCTCTCCGAACCTCTCCCAATCCCGAGTTTTGGCCTCTGCGACAGCACGGGCTGCAGCACGTTTGGCCTGCTGGTATCTGTCAGCTGCGTCGGGAGTCCCACAAGCCAACAAGGCCTGGTAGAACTCCTTCTTCAGCCTGACGGCATCCCTTACTTCCGGCGCCCACCACCAGGTTTGGAAATTTCCGCCGCAACAGGCACAAGAGACCTTACGACCACAGCTACGAGCCGCCGCATCGACAGTGGAGGTGGAGAACATGGTCCGCTCAGACTCAATGTCCCCAGCCTCCCCCGGGATCTGGGAGAACCTCTCCTGGAGCTGCAAATTAAAGACCCTGCTGACAGAAGGCTCCACAAGACGTTCCCAGCAGACCCTACGATACACTAGGGCCTGCCAAGTCTGTCCGGCTTCCTCCCCTGACAGCGGATCCAACTCACCACCAGGTGGTGATTGGTTGACAGCTCCGCCCCTCTCTTCACCCGAGTGTCCAAGACACGCGGCCGAAGGTCAGATGAGACGATAACAAAGTCGATCATTGACCTCCGGCCGAGGGTGTCCTGGTGCCACGTGCACTGATGGACACCCTTGTGCTTGAACATGGTGTTAGTTATGGACAAACTGTGACTATCACAGAAGTCCAATAACTGAACACCGCTTGGGTTCATATCAGGGGGCTGTTCCTCCCAATCACCCCTCTCCAGGTGTCACTGTCATTGCCCACGTGGGTGTTGAAGTCCCCCAGTAGAACTATGGAGTTCCCCGGGCGGTGCATTGTCTAGTGCCCCTCCCAAGGACTCCAGGAAGGCCGGGTACTCTGTACTGCTGTTCGGCCCGTAGGCCGCCACAACAGTGAGAGACCTGTCCCCCACGAAGGCGGAGGGACGCGACCCTCTCGTTCACCGGGGCAAACTCCAACACGTTACGGCTGAGCTATGGGGCTATGAGCCCACACCAGCCCACCGCCTCTCCCCGCGGGCAATGCCAGAGAAATGGAGTGTCCAGCCCCTCTTGAGGAGACGGGTTTCCCTGGGGCATGAAGCCTCGGACAACATAGCTCCCAGGATCAAGGTGGTGGTTCAAGGAGGAGGGTATGGATTGAATGAAATAATAAAACATCTTTAGGAGCAGACTGGGCAAATTTGTTGTTTCCACATGAAAGTCGATATAATGAGAGAGCAAACTGACAAAAAAAGAAAAAAAAAAGTTTTGCCTGTAGTGTCTCGCCTTAGTAGCTGTTCAAGTCAGCATAAAACCATAACAGAAGGTCATATAATGTTTAGGCCTTATATATGCACTGACTAAACCTGCAGACCTAATATAATCCCTATGAAAGATCTCTGGTAACTACAAAGTCAAGGTGAAATGCTTGAACGCTTGAATTCCAGGCCACTTCCTGCTGTGTGGGACGTACACAGACACAATGCAGAGACTGTAGGATCCATGCATTCTTCACAGACTCTGCCCAAACACATATATTTCCTCCTGACGCTCTTTAAAGTGTAGGTCTGGTGTGTTTATCCATGTTTTCACACAGAGATGAGAAAGTGCTGGCCTGACCTGGAATGTGGAAGCGTAAACCTGTTAAACAGTGTGTCCAGGTTTGTTTTGGATGAAGGCTGGTGCAAAGACTGTGAACAACGTCGTCATTTTCATATAAAATATGAGTTTATAGCCCTGGGTCTTAGTCCATGTTTAGTGCTGACTCCTGGATTGGTCATATATTTTAGTCCTGGTCCAGTCCTGTATAGACCGCAGTTAAAGTGCGTATGATAGGTTTGTATGACTTTCTAATTTCAACTTTATTTGATCTATTAATGCCTGTAAATATAAATTATAGTTTTACACCAATAAAGAAACCGTTTGTGGAGAAAAGTTAAAAATTACAGACAGTAAAAACAAATCTTGTCAGACTAATTTCATCCAAAGGTTATGCATAATTATACAAAATAAACTTTTTTTTTAACCCTTTAAACATTAATTCACCAAAATAAAGCTGTTCACATAGATTTTTATTTGTCAAATTAAACAAATCTTTGATATTGGATATTTTGGTATGGTTGCTTGGTAATTTCCTCGTCTGATGTCACAGTTTGCAACAAGGAGGTAAAAATACAAACCTGAAAAAATTGCTTATGTGGGATAAAATTAGTCATTCTTTTAGCAAAATTTTAAATCTAATTATCTTACCTGCATTGTGGTTAAATTAGTAGTCCAACCTGTCATAGGCACTTTAACCCTGCTTTGTAAAATCCTGGTTAAAGTGCCTTGAAGTACTGATTTAACTAAAACACAGTTAAGATCATTATATTTAAGATCTTGCTATTTTATTTAAATTTTTTCCCCCGTCCCAGGCCATTTTTGGGTTAAAAATGTCCCTTCCTTGTTATAAATCAAACATCAACCTAGCAACCATACCACCACTCCTCTAATGCCACAGAAATGATTTAGTGTAATGTCACCATGTTTTGGAACTCTGCTGTCATTTTCAACATATTGAAAATATAGTTTTTCTTCATAAAAAGTACTTGATCGGGGTAGAATCATTTATATTTACAACAGTTATTATCCCACCAAATAAATTAAAAACTAGGAAATCACAAAAAACACCCTTAAAGTGTTGAACATATTTAACTAAAATGCAGTTAAGATAAATCTATTTCCAATTTTGCTAAAACCTTTACACATTTTACCCCAGTTTAGCTCTTTTTTATGTTTAATTTTACTTCCTGGTTGTAAATGATGACATCACACAGGTAAATTACCAAGAAACAAGAAACAGCGACCTGATCGGTGTAAAATTATCATTTATATTTACAAGAGGTAATCCTACACCACATAACTCAGTCACTCCAACACCTTCATCCAGTTCTGTACTGTTTATTCTGTTGTTTTTATTTCTTGTTGTCATGCACAGTGTCCTTGGGTGTTTTGAAAGGCGCTTATAAATAAAATGTATTATTATTATTATTATTATTATTA
The DNA here is from genome assembly GCA_019453435.1 of Rhinogobius similis. Classification (NCBI taxonomy): domain Eukaryota; kingdom Metazoa; phylum Chordata; class Actinopteri; order Gobiiformes; family Gobiidae; genus Rhinogobius; species Rhinogobius similis. The sequence goes on from CM033630.1 coordinate 14,512,204, forward strand.
ATATTAATAATAATAATTAGAGAATTCTAATGCAATTTAAGTTCTGATTTTGTCTATAGCTTTAGTTTTTGTTTAGTCCTGGATTAGTCCATGTTTTGAGGTCCTAGTTTAGTCCTGTTTCGTTTTTGCTAGTTGTTATTTCCTCGTTTGCCTCTTTTTAGTCATGTTTTAGTCATGTCCTCCATTTCATATCGGCTTCTTAAAAACCTGCACATTTAATGTTGGTTTATGATCCTGATTTGAGTTTCTCCATCTGCATCTTGAGCATCTGAATCTCCAGGTTGAGCTTCTCTCTCTCCAGCAGCAGGTTTCCCTTCTGCAGCGACAGGACCTCTTCATCCACCGCCACCGAGGGCAGAGGGGGCAGAGGGGGCGCTAGAGCATGCAGCAACTCAGCCTCGTCCAACCCCCCTGAAGGTACAACAGTCACACGTGAGAAAAACAGGGAGATAATGATCTCAGTTAGTAAAAAATACACAGATAGACATTCAATAGAACAGGTCAGGACTGAATGGAGTGTTTAAGGCGAGACACTGCAGGTGAATAGGCAGAAATCTTGAATTTAAAGATATAAATGTGAAACTTCTACTGTAGTTTACTCACAGAAATGTAAGGGAAAAAAAAAACGTAGTACAAGTTTTAAATTGTGTAATGTTTTCATAGAGATATCAGGCATTTAATAAGAGAAAACAGTCAAAATTGCACGTTTTGGACGTTTACATCCAAAACATTGACAGAACCAGGTTTAAATGTCTTGGTTTGTTTGGATTTCTCATTTAGTTTTTAAGTAAACTAGACCTGACAGATTTGGCCTAAAAATTAAAATTTTGCCAATTTCTTTTTACATAAAAACATGTGAATAAATCAGGCTTAGAATTAGATAACAAATCCTTCTGTACGTTTAGTCAAAATCTTATTCAGTGCAAGATTGTAAAGTTTGGTGTGTGTAGGAGCTGCTTTAAGGCCGATCTTTATGTCTCTGTGGAAGAAAAATGCATTTTAAGAAAACGGCCTTTGAAGTTACAATGTCCATGTTGGATGGAAGGGGGATATGTCTGTGAATCAGGTTATCTTGGTAACAACACCAATTTGTCATGTGATTTTTCATTTACATTGGATAAGGAGTACATTTTTATTTATTAATACATAATTAAATATCCCAAAAGGTCCATAGGTGCTTGAGTCCAGCATTCTCTCGTTAGAAATTGCTAAACCTTTTTAATCATTAAAGATAAAAAAGGTACCAGGTAAATTTGGTTCATTGAAATTATTTTCATTGAATGTCAGAGGCTTTAGAGACATTGCTAAAAGAAAAGCAATATTTATGTTTTGTAGGAGGAAAAATGTTGACAATCTTTTTCAAGAAACACATTAACTGGAACGCGATGTTAGACTTTGGAACTCTGAATGGGGAGAGAAATCACTTTTGTCATGGCACTAACCCATCAGCAGGGGTCACCCTTCTATTAACCAAAATGAAGGGTGACACGATCAAAATAGATAAATCTGAGGGTAGATGGATCATTTTGGTCCAAAAATCTAAAGGTCAATTGTGGTAAGTAACTAGACCTTACAACCCTCTATAATACAACAATGTTCTGTAGTTCACCATTTTAGCTTTCCCCGATCTGTGTTGAATATTTTTGATTTGTTAAATCATACAAATCAAATTACATTGTGTTTATTGTTACACTTTACAAAAAAAAAATCATAAAAAGGGTCATAGTAATGACAATATCCTTAAAAATAAACACTTTCTTCACAATTATTTTCACACAATAAGCATTTGAACCACATTTCTAACTGAATAGCTGGCAGAAAAAGAGACAGTTTTCTTTCTTGTGTAAAGGTTCAGTAATTGCCTAAATGTAAAAAAAAAAATTAAAAAATTTTAAAATCAGCATTTTAACAGTTAAAAGACAAAGTTTACAACAGAATTCTTTTCACTTCAATAATAACTTATGAACAGTTTAGAATATTCTGAAGTCACATGTTCATAAGGTCACATTTTAAACTCTTTCACTGGGAACAAGAAAAGTTCATTAATGTCTAGAAATTGGAATTCAGGTGTATTTTAGTAGCGCGCATTGCCCTGTGTCAAATCAGACATTTTTTGAACCAATGTCTGTCCAGTGTGTTGGAGCTACTTCTTCTCAGTGTGGACTCTCTCTCCAGTTTTTTTGAGTCTGACTTTGGGTTCACTTGATCCAGCCTCAGCAGCTCTGTCTCCTTCAGTTTGTTTAGGACGACGCGCCTTCAGATCACCAGGTTTTCTAAAAGCCTTCCCACTCTGGTCAGAGCTGCAGCTTTTCTCTTCATAACGGCAGGTTTTAATGTGATGTCGATGACTCGACTCGCACGCAAAAGACTTCCCACACTCTTCACAGACAAAAAGCTTCTCTCCGGTGTGGGTCCGACGGTGCACTTTGAGGTTACTCGAACTTGAAAAAGTTTTACTGCAATATTCACATTTGTATGGCTTTTCTCCAGAGTGAGTTCTCAAGTGATATTTGTAGTGGGCAGACTGAGAAAACCTCTTCCCACACTGGTCACATTTGTATGGTTTTTCTCCTGTGTGGGTTCGGTAGTGAGCAGCGAGGTGCCCCGTTTGTCTAAAAGCTTTCTCACACTGGTCACATTGGTGCAGCCTCTCATCTCTGTGGATTTTCTGGTGTTTTGAGCGCTCCCCTTTAGTCCTAAATGTTGATCCACACTGGTCACACTCGAAAAGCTTCTTTCCTGTGTGGATCTTCTCATGAATTCTGAGATAATGCTCTCGTCCAAAAGTCTTATTACAAACTTCACAGCAGTAAATCTTTTCTCCAGTGTGGACTCTCATGTGAGATGTAAGGTTACAAGACTGTCTAAATTCCTTGTCACACTGGTCACACTTGTATGGCTTTTTTCTATTGTGGATTCTCATGTGACATTTGAGATAGCTTGATGTGGAGAAAGCACTCCCACACTGGTCACACTCATATGGTTTTTCTCCCGTGTGGACTCTCATGTGCGTTTCTAAGTGACTTTGCGTTCTAAATTTCTTCTCACAAACATCGCAGCTGAACGGCTTTTCACCAGTGTGGATTCTCCTGTGTATTTTTAGGTTTGCTGCGCTCTTAAATCTTTTCCCACACTGGTCACACTCGTATGGTCTTTCTGATGTGTGAATTATGTAGTGTTTTCTGAGTCTGGAAGCAGTGGGCCATGTCTTTCCACACTGGTCACAGGTGAATCCCATTTTCTTAATTGACTTTGTAGATCTAGCGTAAACACAGAAAAAGGAAGTCAAATATTACATAAACAACTTTAGAGTTTGAAGTATCTGTGTTGAACAATTAATTTTTTCTCTGTTGGGAGTGGTGTTATGTTCATTTTATTTAGTTAATAATTTTTTGACTCCTCACGTTAGAATTAAAGAGAGTCCAGCATATGTATAGGCATTATAACTTTGTAGATGACAAATGAAGCGGTTAATGTGTTTAGCTTGATTTAAAATGTTTTATCTCATTGTTCTGTTACACCAGAAATTAGAGCTGCACTGGTCCAATGCATAATTGCATCATTGTTGACTTGGAAAAGTTTTAGATTGTAGAGAGTCATACTCACAGACTCTGCAGGAGCAGGTTGAACGTAGAAGTAACAGCAGAAAGTCCTGGAAGAGCTTTGACCAAAAGAGATGCTGCTGCTCTGTCTCAGCTGCTTCTTTTCTCCTCTTTTCCTGGTTCTGTGAGAAACACCACAAACCGCCTGCTTTCTATTGGACATCAGCCAATCAGACGCCTTTGGGGGCGGGCAGCCTCGCAACACTCAAATGAGAGAAATCATGCTGCTCTAAAAGTAAATATAGTTCTGTCAAATAAAGCCTACGGGCTAAAAAAATCCTTTTTAACTGTAAAAGCTAAGTCATGTGTCTGAGGGTCAGCAGGGAGCCATTGGAAAATGTTATTTATTAGGTAATTATTTTACTTTAAGGCCCAACTTTTTCAGTACAAAATAACCATTTCATTTATGATCCCATTTGGAGCAGTGTTTCATGAAACAGCGCAGTCCAATCACCCGAGGCATTAAACTCCAACAGCTCAGCATTTATGCACTTATAGTCGCTGCCTTTCCTTTCCTCATCTCCTCAGTTTTTCAGCTGTCAATCAAATGCATCATATTAAGTTGTGTCACAATGTTGTTTGCGTAACCAAGATCTTCCAAGACATTTGATCAATTCCATCTTATACCATGCTTATTGTCTGTGGTTGTCCCATCAACCACCACCAGGAACACAAATGTCGACATACAGTAACTCGTCCTTGTTTTACTCCTGATCTCACCTTGAATCGTGTTGATATCTATGACTGCGCACTCAAAGTCTTTAATGCAAAATAAAAAACACACAACTGAATGTATTCAAACAACCTGAAACCTGAGCAGCCTCTCTGTGACTCTTGGGAGGGTGTTTGAAGACAAACTGCAGTATTTCAGCTGTGAAAAGCTGCAGTACATGCATTTGTCCATTAGTGGCGCTGTGTTCCTTCTGACACACTGCACTACAGCGCAGAGGTAGGCTCACTTCACATTTTCATCTGGAGGAGGCTTTCAGACCACTCATGCTTATAGCTTTTCTGCTGCTCAAAAGTAAGTAATTGTGCATGATTTTCAGCCTGTTTTCTTGAGGAGATATAAATGAATGTGCTCTGCAAGAATCTTTTTGATAGTTTCCTTCTCATAGCTTACCAGAGATTGAAAATACTAAATTTTCAAATTCAAATTTCAAATTTCAAATCCTAATGTTACTGCAATTGAATAATAAAGAAATAAAATAGGCTCTTGCTAGTGATGGGGAAAGTGAAGCCTTGTGAACCAACGACGCCTCACAGCCCAAAGCCTCACCAAAAGGAAGCCTCAAAATACTGCCATCGACTGGGGATTTTAATGTCTTACAAAGATTATAAAGTTTATTTTATACGTGGCCAACCAGTGTCAATAAACTTCTGGCAAAAAGGAAAAACCCAACAACAATATGCGTAAACTGTTTTATGCTCACATACAAAGAGTATTTATTGATTTTTCTGGCTTCATTAGACACACCCACTTTAGCTCGAACCTGGTTCTTGCATGATTTAAAGTCAGTTTCTTTATGGCAAATCTTCCGTTGAAGAGTGTATTAAACCCTTCACGTTCTTCTACAAAGAATAAACTAATGTGAAATTCCCATAACAACACCACTCTCCACACATTTGTCCATTAGAGCCATGATTTTTAACCAGTGCGCCGGGGAACTCTAGTGTGCCTTGAGGTGTGCCTTGAAAAGTTTGAGTTAACAGATTCGCAAATGCAGCTGTAATTAACTAATTTATCTTTTTGGAGAGTTCTGAGCAAGTTTTGCACCAAAAAGAACCCTAAACCATCACTATTACCAAATTTAAAGAACTAGACAGTGGCACAGGCACTAATTAATTAATAATATACCATATTTCTTACTAAATGGGCTGATTTTGTAATGTTTTAGGAGTAACCTCAAAAAAGGTTGAAACACCCTGCATCAGAGGAGCGCTGTGCACCGCAGCGGAAGAACACGTCTCATTTCCTCTTCACAGCTCGAGAAACTTTTGAACCCGAGCTTTTGGCTTTTCTGGGACGTCGCTGGCGGACTCTGACGCAGAAGTAAGTGATCGTGCGTCAGTTTCTTGAGTAGGTACACTGCAGTAATATTTTTGATAGTTTAGTTCTTAAGGCTGAGAGGTGGAAAGTAATTAATGCTCGGGTTCTGACATCCGGGTATCAGAACTCGCTTGGTATCCGCAGTCCATAAAGCGTCGCATAATTGGAGTAAAGGCTCAAATACTGAAATAAAGAGACTGAAAATTAAAGGCTGTGTGACGGAGTGTAACTATAAAGGCAACTTGACCCCATCTGAAGTTATTATATTTGGAAAGTTCATTCTGTCGTCTTGTAAATATAATTTTTTGAGTTTCTACTAATAAGTAAGTTGTAAATAGCGGTCAGCTCATTAACCTGACTTGACCCCTGAAGGCGGTAGTCCTCTGTTTAGGATTGGAGGAACAGTATGCTGACAAACGGAGGATTTTGTTATTTACACTCTGGTTCTACTTTGCAAATAAAGCACATTTAAGTTTTATTCAGTTTTATGTTACAGTCACGAAATTATAAGCAATACAGCTTTGCAGAAATATCTGGCATCATTTATTTATCCGCAATTTGCAAACAAGAAGCTTCACATCCCTCATAAAATTCTCACAACAATAAGACTTTTTCATGTCCTTCAAATGAAAATGTTTGTAAATGAATGTTATTGTGGCTGTTGCACGTGTGTTTTTGTGTCTTTTCTGATTTGTATTAAATGTTTTCATTTTGAACATAATCCTGCTGTTTTAAATGCTGACGTAGTTTCTATTCGACAGGAATATTATAACTTTGGATACATTTCAGTCAGAAAGTGCATGAATTGGTGTTTTTCGTTCATGAGGCATGTGAAACGAAGCCTTGTTTTTTTTTTCTCCACTTTGTAAGGGTTTGAAGAGTTGAATTTCTCATTGTTCAGCACTTCAAACTCTTACATAGTCCTTCTTTTCTGTGTTTATTGCAGATCTTCAAAGTGCATCAACAGAATGGGGTTCACCTGTGACCAGTGTGGAAAGACATGGCCTTCTGCTTACAGTCTCAAAAAACACTACAGAACTCACACTGGAGAAAAACCGTACAAGTGTGACCAGTGTGGGGGAAGTTTTTCTTCAGCAGCTAATCTCAAAGTCCACACCAGAATCCACACTGGGGAAAAGCCATATGAATGTGTTCAGTGTGGAAAACGATTTTCACAGTCAGGTTCACTCAAAATTCACATGAGAGTCCACACTGGAGAAAAACCTTACAGGTGCGACGTTTGTGAGAAGGAATTTGCTCGGTCAGGTGCTTTAATTGTACACAAGAGACTCCACACAGGAGAGAAGCCCTTTGAATGTGACCAGTGTGGAATAGGATTTTCTGATGCAACCTCCTATACAGTTCATATGAGAATCCACAGAGGACAAAAACCATTCCAATGTGACCAGTGTGAGAAGGCTTTTAGAACATCCCAGCACCTCTCCGTTCACTACCGAACCCACACAGGAGAAAAACCATACCGCTGTGACCAGTGTGGGAAGGAGTTTGCAGATCATTCTTTCTTTACACGTCATTTAAGAATCCACTCTGGGGAAAAGCCATACAAATGTGAATACTGCAGTAAAACTTTTACAAGTTCGGGTAACCTCACAGTGCACCGCCGAACCCACACCGGAGAGAAACCTTTTGTCTGTGAACAGTGTGGGAAGGCTTTTGCATGTGAGTCGAATCATCGGACGCACATTAAACGCTGTCGTTATGAAGAGAAAAGCTGCAGCTCTGACCAGGGTGGGAGGTCTTTCAGAAAACCTGGTGATCTGAAGGTGCGTCGTCTTGAACAAACTGAAGGAGGCAGAGCGTCTGAGGCTGGATCAAGTGAACACAAAGTCAGACTCAAAAAGCTGGAGATCAGGCTTGAGAGTAGAGTAAGTAAGTAAAGATCTGACACTGGACATATGTTATAAAATCTTAAACTTTTTTTTCTAAATGATAACCACAGAATAGTAATTCCATTGATTTTTTTAAATTACATTTTTTTTTTAATATATTGTCTAACGCTGTGTTCTTTTGAAATGTTTTATATAAGGCGATTATCTTGCTCAGTTTCACTGGTTTATATCAGGACATGGCTCCTTTTTGATCAAAGTCAATAATTCCAAACAGGAAGTTGAAAACCAATGAACAGCAAATGTTTTCAACTATCTTTACTACAAAACTGTCTGCGCCCATTGCTCAGATACATACGTCCAATATATTTTTCATAATAGCTACGGAAAATTGTAGATATGTTGCCCAGTTGATGTGATTTCAAGAAATTTAATCAACGATTTTAAAGGACCTTTTGTCCAGTGTGTTGTACAAAGATGACCAATATTACTTGAATTCTTTGGTTTAAATTTGGCCACTACAGGGTGGAATACATGCTTTTGTTTTTCAAACATAATGAACAAGTCTTGCTGCTCTATGCTGAGAACTTCTATTTTTGCTTAATCTTTATGAAATGCCCAAGATGTTGTTGACCTCAATAAACCTTTGATTGATTCAATTTTATGAAGTGTACATACTTTTTCTGTATTTTACAGAGATGTTTAATAAGCTAAAAATGTGGCTTAGTTCTCCTGTAAAGAACGTTACATCCCTGGAAAGTGATGGGTTTGTCCAGGTGCACAGCTTTTAAAGAAACACTACTTTGATCAGCATTTAATTAGGCACTTAAAAAGCTCAGATTCCCCTGAGTAGATCTTTAATGCCTAAAGAAGGGTCGACTGTGCCTCATATGGACCGATCTCAACACATTCTTCCCACAGAACTCCCTCTGAACATGTGTTTTTGTGGTGCTCGGTTGTGATGTACAAATATTCTCCCATTCCTCATGTCTTTCCCACTATGTTTTACTGTATTTAGTTCTGACCAATGTGTGCAGTACAAGTCTGTGACAGAGGACAGGAGCCACACAGCAGACAATTTTGTATTTTATTTTAAATGTGCTAAAGCCAGTTTGTTACGTTTTATATTAAGTTCTCATCTTGTCATGTGTTGATGAACTATACATTGCTATAACCTTTATATATCACATTTACCTTGAATTATTCTCAGATTGAAATGTTTAATGATTGAAACTGCGAGAATGGACCCAAGATAAAGCAGTCAGAATTATGTTTTTTGTATGAGGAAGCCGATGAAGGTGTGGCTGCTCCCTAAAGCGATGTGGTTGTATCGAGTGGTTTGTAGAGAAACGCTGTCTCCGGCCTGTAGGGGGAGCACTGCAGAGCCAGAGGTCACCAGGAAACCCTCCCCGTTATCGCACAAGTTCAGCTGGACGTCCGAGCCCTTCACCAACTTCAGACACACCTGAAACAGTCGGGCAGAGGGTTTCAACCACGACGACCAGAAAGAGCGCAGTTTCTAAGGGTTTCAGAACTGACTCTTACACATATATATACATTTTCACGCTCTCTTTTTTCGTTTGTTTTTTGTTCACTGACGATGGCAATAAAAAGATTCTTAAATGAGTTACAATTTTTTTACTTTTTGTTATAATTTCCTACACAACTGTATGAAACATGTCCATCCCCATGAAGAATGTTCTGAAATACGGTTTGAAGTAAATCCAAGTTACTTCCACCTCCAGAAAGCATCCTGCACCTTCAGTGACTTAAACTTAACTTTGTATCGACACCTCAGAACGTGGAATGTTTGTCTCGTGTAACACTCACTCTGCTTTTGACTGAGAGGTGGTAGCTGAAGAAGTAGACTCCTGGAGTTTCACAGACGAACGAGCTGTTTGTGAGAGAGACGCCCTGGTACGGAAGAGCCGGGTCTGAAAGGATAGGCCTGCAACAAACAAAACCGTTTTAGTCTGGAGCAGATCTATGACTGATCCCAACTGGGAAAACTTAATCGAAGGTAAATGAGTATCTAAAGCCACTTCTATGATCTAAACTCTTCTAATCTAAATCTAATTAGGCAAAACAAGGATTATTCCAGCCTGCTCGAGTCTCAGGTCTAACCCGGGACTCGATCAGGCTTAAACTTGGATTTACACTGGTATAAATCTGGTCGGATGTCACAGTTATTCTGTTAATCTATAATCCTGCAGATTCTATTATAATTATAACAATTTAAAAATAGTAATTGTGAGAAGAAAAAAAATAGCCAACATCTTTTTACATCAATCTATAATAAAAATACAAATGTGTGCAGAGCTGAGGATCACTATGGCCGTGATTGGGGGAGGTGAACATTCTGTTATGCTGCTCCCACAGCTTGGAAATGTCTTCAATCTAAAATACTTCTAAAATACTGAGGCTGTGTGAACTGGTTTCATGTGTGCAGCTATTTCCACTTTGGCCCATGTCACAATTGAAAAAGAAGTTTCAATTTGAGTGCACCTGGTTAAATAAACTGAGAATATTAATAATAAATATAACCGTGGTTCAGGCCAAAAAAAGGGATTAAAGCTGGGGTTCTTGATTTTCATTTTGCGAGAACGGAAGTGGGTTTTTAAAATGGTTAAAATCAGCATGCATTCATTTTTGGTCCTGTGCACAGCTTTAAAAGAGCTTTTTTCAGACGCCAAAGTGAAACTAAAGAGGACCACCCGAGCACAGCCAATCAGAGCACTGCTGTTAGCTCATACTTCGACACAAAAGTACTTTATTATTAGCTGAAGACGGTGCACAGTGGTCTCATTTTTGTCACCAAGTGCTGCTTTTACAAGATACTCTATGGCGGAAAACACAAAATGTACTAATTTACACCCAAAAAAGTCAAGTACCCCAGCTTTAAAGTGCGTATGACGGGTTTCTATGATTTTCTAATTTTGACTTTATTTAGTGTATTAATACTTGTTGTAAATATAAATTATAGTTTTACACCAATCAGGTCACTGTTTGTGGAGAAAAAGTTGAAAAACCTGTTGAAAAATACAGGAAGTAAACAAACTGATGACATCACACTGGGGAGACAAAGGTTATACATCATTTACACAAAATACACTACTTTTTGACCCTTTAAACATTAATTCAACAAAATTAAAGGTGTTCACATTTGTTTTATTTGTCAAATCAAAAAAATGTGACATTAGATGAGTTTTGGCCCAGTTTACAGTGTTGTTGCTACGGTAATTTCCTAGCGTGATGTCATCATTAACAACCAGGAAGTAAAATTAAAAAGCTAAAAATTGCGAAAACTGTGTAAAATTTGTAAAGAATTTTAGCTAATTTTGAAATATGTTTATCTGAACTACATTTTGGTTAAATGAGTAGCCCAACCTGTCATGGGCCCTTTAAAGCAAAGTCTACACCATGACTGCAGCTCTAAACCAGAACTGACCCAGGCCTTAACCATAAACCGCGCTGTACCTGTTGAACTCCATGGGCTGGTCGTTTTCGGGGAGGGTGCCGAGCTCTCGTTTCAGGGAGAACAGAGCTCTTTGGGTCGAGGGGTTGAAAGGCCGGCCCTTCTCTCCTCGTCGCCCGGTGAAGCCCTGGAGCCCGTCCTGACCTGGGTCCCCCTTCTGCCCCGGACGTCCTGTGGGGCCCCGCGCTCCTGGGTCCCCTTTAAGTCCTTGGGCCGATAAGAACGACTCGCCTGGAGGAAAACGCACGAGACAGAGGTGAGGATGAGCGCTGTGGTGATTCTGGAATGTGTGGGACAACAGTGGAAGTAAATTAAGGTGAAACACTGAGGGTGAATAGGAAAAAATCTTAAATTTAAAGATATCAAAGGTAAACTTCTCCTGCAGTTTACTCACATAAATGTAAGAAAAAATATATTACAAGTTTTTCATCATGTCATGTTTTTATGTAGAAATAAGACATTTTATGTGTAAAAATAGACACATTTGGGACATTTAAATCTGAAAAATTGACAGAACCAGGTTTATATTTCTTGTTCATTAGTTACAAAAACATCTGTAGAGGGGATTTGGGATTTCTTGTTTAGTTTTTAATTTAGATTTGACTGAAAATTCTCGTAAAAATTCAAATTTCACTTCTTTTTGTACCTAAAATTTCAGTAAATCGGTTTTAGAATTAGATATCAAAAGATCCTTTTGTACATTTCGTCAAAATCTTGTTCAGTATAAGGTTGTAAAGTCTGGTGTGTGTGGGAGCTACTTTAAGTGATTATCTTTATGTCTCTACTGGAGAAAAATGCATTTTAAGAAAACGGCCTTTGAAGTTACAATGTCCCAGAAAAATCTATGGATGAAGTGGATTAAATAGAAGAATAAAACATTTTTAGGAGCAGATTGGACAACATAAAAGTTGATATGTTGAGAGAGAAAACTGATAAAAAAAAAAAATTCGCTTGCAGTGTGTCGCCTTAAGTAAAATTAAAGTTACAGAAAGAATAAATATAATGCATGCATGAGATACTTGAGAATAAATGTACTCAAGTATCTCATGCAAAATCACAAACATTTCTCGCTCTTCCCACCGCTGCTCATAATATTGTAAAGTATGTTTGCATAAATAGGGAAGGCCACACCTGTAGTGTTTCTGTTTGGCATCAGTTAGAGACATTTATGACGAACACTACACTCGCACCTGGCTCTCCCTTGTCTCCTTTGGGTCCGTCTCTGCCGTGGGGCCCGTGAGTTCCCGGGGTCCCGTGAATCCCGGGACCACCGCACGAGGACTGGCTCAGGACCGGGCTCAAACCGGACAGAGAGAGAGTCAGCAACAGCAGCGCAGTTCCACACATCGGCCAGCAGGGGGCCTTCACACAGACCAGAAATGTCACTGTTTCTTTTGTGAGTAGAATTTGCTTGTTAATTTATACATAATTCAAATGGAAAAGAACAAAGCAAAACATTTTAGTTTAAATCATTTCAACTTCAATAAACACTTCATCTGTGTGCATTTATAGAAAGAAAAAAAGGTTCCTAAACTAATTATAATGCATTAATCAGCACTAGTTATTTGTTTATAGGCCCAGTAACCAAGCATTTATCATTTGGTTATTGAAAACATTTTAATAAACAACTTTTTAATGACTGTGCAAACATTTTTGTACAATGTTTTCACACATTTTTGGTCTGTGGCTTAAAATAATGTATAAAGTTTTAAAAATGTACTGTGCAAGTGTTTAGGAACAGATTATTAGTATTTATTAATGCCTCATAAATTGTTTTGAGAACCTTATTGTAACACGTTACCAAACATCTGGAAAATAACTGTAATTGTATTTTTCAATTCAGTAAAAACGCATGTATTTTCTAAAATGTATCGTGCAGCAGCCAAACTTAAGACTTAGATTCAGTGCCGTTAAAATCTGGACTGAAAAATGTATATGAATTAAAATAATTTATCAGATGAATAATTAAAAAAAACAATAATAAATACATACAATACATAAATAAAACACAAGAATATAAAAGTGGATTGCATAACAAAAGTTAAAGTATCTTACCATTTCTACCAGCTCTTGCGTTGTCTCCTCAAATAAAGACTGCGTTTTACAGAAGTGCAGGAGAAAGTGAAGTGAAACTGTTCATGAGACACTTCAGGGAAATGTGGACGACAGAATATGTAGGGATCAACTACAAGTTTAATTCGATTTTACTTATCACCAAATCACAACAAATACATGATGGAGAAATGTCTAATAAAACATACACTTTTGTATTTCCTCAACGTGCTGAGATTTAAGTGTTATTGTCAAGTTAAAATCTAAATGAAACCCTTAAATACTTTCACTTTCATCCCTTTGGACTCGATGGCATTTTCATAGAAATTTTTGCTACAGTTTTGTCGTGCAATTGATTTGAAAACTATGCTCTCTTTATATTCTTTGTAGCTTTAGAGGTGTGACTTTTATTCTCTATAATTTCGTGTTGTGGACTTGTCTCTCACTGATGTTCTAATTCAGCCTAAAACACTTGGGTACCACTTTATAATAACTACATCTTATTTTGCCTTAATAAAGCATTAACAAAGACTTAATTAGCAATGTATATATAGTTTATTAAACATGATTCAGGATTAGTAACTACTTAATTAAGGTTAAGGTCAGGGTTAGGGTTAGAAATTAGGGTTAGAATATTTGTTAAATACCTACTAAGCTAATCATTCTTAGTAAACTATTTGTTGATTATGAATTAAGACTTTGTTCATGCTTTATTAAGGCATGAATAAGTGTAGTTATTATAAAGTGTTACCAACACTTCATATTTTCACACATTCCACCTGTGGATACTTTGGCGACACAGACATCCTTCTGCTGTTTTATAAAGAAGAATATAATTTTCTCTTGTCTGTGTAAAGCAGTAATGATACTTTAGAAGCACTTCATATGCCAACCCTTCACTGAAATTCACACAATCTAGTTTGACCCCCAGATCAGGAATGACTGCTCTGTGGTGCGTGTGATTTATTTGTGAATGAGCTCGCCTCTCCGCAAATCTGGCGTTTTCTGCTTGTCTTAATGGAGATACATAGCACTTCATAATAACGACACCTTATCTAGCCTCAATAAACCATGAACAAAGAGTTTATTAAGCATGATTCAGGATTAGTAACTACTTAATCAACATTCTTAATTAACTCTTTGTTCACTGTGAATTAAGTCTTTTTTTTACGCTTTATTAAGGCAAGAATAAGTGTAGTTATTATAAAGTGTTACCATTAGGTTTAATGCCATACTGTGAAACATTTGACTCAATCAGATCAGATCAGAATCGGTTTATTGCCATTGTCAGTGATCAAAATTTACATAACATAGGAACATAGGAACTTGCTTCGGCGTAAGGTGCAACATAAAACAATGAATAAAATATATAAAAGAGGCATGCATAAGATTAAGAATAAGAAATAAAATAGACAAATGAGTTGAGTATTGAAGTTTATGTGCAGAAGACACAGAAGCAAACAATCGAATCCTATGAAGTAAATCACTCTCAACTCTAAAGTGATTTTGATGCAGACGTTAGATGTTTTTGCCGTTTTTCACAGAGAAGTGAAACCACTGGATTAAATGATGATGAAGCAAATCAGTGTCGAATAAATTATACATTTGTTCGTTTTTTCTTTACACTTCCTCCAAACAGTTTGAAGTTCGTGACACAGAGGTCAGATTCTGTTCTTCTTTTGGGTTCATCCATCGTCCAAAAACAGCCAAACCAACTTCTGAGAATCTGTTATTTCTCAAGACTCTGTTTTCCTTTTCCCAGAATCATATTAAAAATGTACCACCTTTCACTCAAAAGGGTCACCAAAGTCAAGACAAAGCCGAATCCATCAGACCCAGAGCTGCTCAGATCTGGAGCTGCTCCTGGTTGTCATGGCGATGGGTCAAACACAGGACACGTTTCTCTGCTGACAATATCGTTTGCAAATAAATAATGCAAATACAGCTTTTTGACCACAGCAGCAGAATCACCAGCCTCACTGTGTTTCCTCTTCTCCATCAACACCAACGTCTGCCCCAACCTGCCCACTTTTATTTGTACGTGAAGGACTTCTTAACTAAAACGTCAAAATAACACCAGGTATGTGTAAAGAACTCTAATTAAGACCAATTTACACAATTAATCAGTTAAAAAAGGGAGTTTAGTGGCTCTTTAAGTGGCTTCTACTTGAAAGTGTTGTACAAATAAATTATGATTGATTGAGTAACATTATTATGAAGTAACTGTACATTGGCTTATTTAATGAATATTTCAGAATAAGAATTCATTTTAATAATGAAGTCATCCATTTGTTTAAATCCTATTAATATTGGTCAATCTGCTCCTCTTTTATTGACCGATGACTGTTTCACTATTTGATTTTCTAACTTTTTGCTGGTTAAATTAACTGTTTTGTGCAGACCTGTGAGGATTTGTGATTTTAGGCTCCACAAAAATAAACTGAATTATGAGTTATCAAACAATTAGAAACTAAAATTAAATATCAATCAAAAGAATAAATAAATATATAAATAAATAAATAAATAAATAAATAAATAAATAAATAAATAAATAAATAAATAAATAAATAAATAAATAAATAAATAAATAAACAAATAAACAAATAAATAAATAAAATACTATGAATCTGTCTTTTTTATCTGCTAAACCCCATCAGTTAAAATACTAATAAATAAATTAATAAATGTTTAATCAAACAATCATTTCCCTTAAAATCATGTCCTAAATCCAAATAATAAAAAATAATAATTGTGGCCTAAGAACAAAAGGAGACAAAGATCTGAGGCAAAAGGAGAACAGAATTTTATTTTATGTTTATTAAAAGTGCATTCTTAAAATGTTGCTTTATGCATAATTCTGGGCACATTAACATTGTTTTGAGAGAGTCTGGTGTAGATGAATGCACTTTTGAACACTTTTTAATATAAAAGTATAACATACGTGGATCATTATTATACACATTTAGGTCATTGTAAGGTTTAATGTTGATCTAAACTGACACCGGTCCATTTACTTGTTTTTGTAAAAGATTTTTTGTTTTGCTTTTAATAATCATGAGTTACAGAGAAGTGGGCGGAGACGGGGGATGGGTGAAAACTTTGAACACTCGAGCCTCAAATACAGGATAAAACTTACAAGATTACTCAAACATGAATCAAACTCGGTGAAATAAAACACAACTCCTGGTGCATTTTTAATGAAGAAACAACATTATGAAGCTCAACTGTCACTTTAACATTACTCAGTCCACACCATAATGATTTTGTTTGTGATATTTTTGTTTGTGGTGGTAAAGGTGAGGTGGACTGTCCCGTCGGGCTCAGTGGGCCTGCAGCAGGAAGCCGGTGAAGATGCTGTATCCGGAGGGGTTTCCTCTCATGCCATTGTAGTCCACCGTCTCCAGAAACACCTCCTGGTTTCTGGACACGTACACCGCCAGACCTCCAGAAGTCACCTACAGGCAAACAACCACCAATCAGAGCTCAGCGAGAGACAGGGGCGACCAATCAGCGGCCAGGACAGAGACCAGAGGCGATCAATAAACGGCTTCAGTGCATTTGTCATTATTTTACCTTATTTTACCAATCGACCTTTTCAAATGATTAATTCTGTTGTACAATGAGACTTTTTAAATGCATTATGTACCAAATGAATGTTGATATATAGTGACTAAAGGCTTCTAGATAGAAAATATATTTGTTTTATAGATAAAAAACTGAAATTGTTGATTATGTTTCGACATTTTGATTCAATAATGCTGTCTTTGTGATAACAGTCTGTATAGTCCAGATAATGATGATCAAAAAAGACAACTAAGAATATTTTTATAGTTGACGCGTCACAATTGGTCAATTAATGGTTGCTGCCCTAAAAACGCACTGAGTTTTGTGATTTTTTTTTTGTGCCATAAAGTTGTGCCGTGTAACTTCTCTAGATGGGGTCTGTCACCTGCTCATCTCCATGGAGAGCTTAAGATTTAATTTGGCTAAGATTTATGACAGCCTCCTAACACCCTGGTCCAAATCAATAGACCAGTCAAATGCTAATGAGGTCATCAGCAGTGAGGAGGGAGCTACAGCCAGCTATCAATAGAACAATAGACCTTAGTCACAGGTGAAACTTGGTAAAGCCAACTATTAATCAAACAAGGCAGACCAATTAATCAAGTCTCAAGGACAAACAAACAATTTTCCAAACAAAGACAGGTATTCAGTGACTCCTCCCTGGGGACAGGACTCCCAGTACTCAGAGTAGCATATAAGCCCAAGTTCCCATACCAGCTCTCTGATTGACAATGACTTTTGGATAAAAGTCGAAACGTCTCGATCTTCAAACAGCGTCCGGATGACAACCCCTGAAACCCTTTCTACGATGTACCACACCTGGACGAATGAGGGTTTACATCGACGTCTCCATGGAGATGTTATTGCTTTGCCTGGAGAGCTCCACAAAATGTACCATGCATTTATTTATTGTTGCACTGCTCAAAAACATTTTCTGAGCTGAACTCAACCACGACGATAGATACATTTAACGCCACTTCTTTGTTATTGAATTGTAATTGAAAGTAATCGAGTAATATGGATATGTTTTATTTTTACTTCATTTGAGAGGAGATTTCTCTACTCCTTTCTCCACTACATTTTTGGACAGAAGTGAAAAGGTCAGCTGTTGTTTTCTACCGACGTCATTAGAGGTACTTTACTCCCTAAAACCAAACTGTAGCCTGCTGAACTGGACTTGGAATGCACACAATTGCAATGTACATATATATACATATATATACATATATGTACAGATGGAGATAAATTTCTTCTGCTTTAGAGCTCCAGCCTCTTCTTTCAACTCTCGTGCCACTTCCATTTATCTTACAATATGTATTACAAGTTAAATTATCAAAATAGTCGCTTCCATTGACCAAAATTCAGCACAGCACTTTGTCAGGATCACCACATTTGATGCTTAAAGTCTGAATGAAGGTTCTCATGATGTTCTAATTATGACTTAGTTTGATGGGGCAGCACCTGTGGTAAATATTTACCATAGTTTTACATTTGTGAAGTTGCAGTTTGTGAAGAAATTTTGAAAAATAAACGTTTTAAATTACAGGAAGCAGTGCTGAGTTCTTAAACAGAATCCCTCTGTGATGTCATCAAAAAGCGACGTGCCATACAATGACAATTTACGGACAACTAACACATAAATAAAGTAAATAAAATAAAGGTGTTATCAGGTATTGTTATTTGTCAATTCCTAAGTCATTTATGTAGATTTGTCCTTTGTTTACAGTACGGTTGCTAGGTAACAGTGGAATTGCGTCTAACTATGTCATATTTGCTGCTCATGTTCAACCAGGAAGTAACATTATAAACATTACAAAAACTGTCAAACTGGGAACAAACAGGCAAAATGTTAGTAAAATCATAAACTAAATCATGTTCACCACTTTTAGAGAAAGTTTTTGAGGTTTTGTGTCAGTCCAAGTACCTGTTTGCGTTTGCGTCGGTGGTCACAAAATGAGGCCAGAACTTCGTCATTGAGCTTCATTTTCAGACAGAGATGGGTGTCTATTGAGGCGTGGTACACAAAGTAGTATGTGCCGGGGACTCTGCATCTGGAGAGAGATAAAACCAGGACTAAAACCGGGACTAAACCAGGACTGAGGCAGAGCTAAATAACCAGGACTAAACCAAGACCGAGCCAGGACTGAAGCAGGGAGGAAGCCAGGACTACAGCAAGATTAAACCAGAGCTAATCCAGGACAAAACCAGAACTAAATCAGGCACGAAACCAGGACTAAACCAGATCTAAACCGAGGGCTAAAACAAGACTAAAGCAGGACTAAAACCAGGGCTAAAACTGAACTGAAACCAAACTTTACTACAGAATGGAACCTAATCTGAGGCAGGGCTAAACAGAACTAAACTGGGGCTAAATCAAGACTAAACCAGATTAAATCAGGGCTAAACCAGGACAAAGCCAAGACTAAATCAGGGACTAAACCAGGATTAAACTAGAACTAAACCAGGGCTATAGCAGGACTAAACTAGGACAAAACTAGGGCTAAACCAAGTCTAAAGTACGTCTAAAGCAGAACTAAAGCATTACTGAGCCAAGACTAAACTAGGACTAAACAAGGACTAAACCAGGACAAAACCAAGACTAAATCAAGGACAAAACCAGGACTAAACAAAACTGAAACCAAAGAATGAAACCCAATCTGAGGCAGGGCTAAACAGAACTAAACCTGGGATAAACCAAGACAAAGCCAGGACTAAATCAGGGACTAAACCACGACTTAACTGAGACTAAACCAGGGTTAAATCAAGACTAAACTAGGACTAAACAAGGACTAAACCAGGACAAAACCAAGACTAAATCAAGGACAAAACCAGGACTAAACAAAACTGAAACCAAAGAATGAAACCCAATCTGAGGCAGGGCTAAACAGAACTAAACCTGGGATAAACCAAGACAAAGCCAGGACTAAATCAGGGACTAAACCACAACTTAACTAAGACTAAACTAGGGTTAAATCAAGACTAAACCAGGACTAAAGCAGAACTGAAGCATTACTAATCCAAGACTAATGTAGGACTAAACAGGGACTAAACCACGACTTAATTGAGACTAAACCAGGGTTAAATCAAGACTAAACCAGGACTAAAGCAGAACTGAAGCATTACTAATCCAAGACTAATGTAGGACTAAACAGGGACTAAACCAGGGCCAAGCCAGAACAAAACCAGGACTAAATCAGGAACAAAACCAGGACTAAACCATAAATTATGCCTATGGATAAATTATGACTTAAGAAGAAGTGAAGCATTCCTAAACCACGACTAAACCAAAACTAAACCAAAACCAGAATTAAAGCAGGACTAAACCACAACAAGGGACAAAACCAGAGAGAAAACTGGTCGAAGTAAAAAGCTCTAAATTATAACCAGGATTAACGCGGGGCTAATTTAGAACTAAGCCTCACCTGAAGCGGCCGGTCTGGATGTTGTAGTCGTCGTTCAGGTTGGTGATGATTTTGCTGAACTTGATGACGGTGATTCGGTCCGGATACTCGTTGGTTATTCGAGCCACGCTGAAGGCCGCTCTCTCCACGACGCCGCTCTCCCTGGAACAAAACACGCAGCTGTCACCATAAATGTGGAGCTTCCCCCTCCCCAGACGCCTCCTCCAACTGTGTAAACTATTTATTATATTTAACATTTTGTAAAAGGAAAAAGGGGAAAAAGGCCTATTTGTCCACAGTTTGACAGTTTTGGTCACGTTTGCAGTGTTACTTCCTGGTTGGACATGAGCAGCAGATATATAGAGATAATTCCACAACTGTTACCTAGCAACTATATTGTCAACAAGGGCCAAAATCCATTTAAATTACACAATAGTTATGACTTGTTAAATAATAACACTTGATAACACCTTTATTTAGATAAATTATTGTTTAAACTTAGAAAACTGTGTCAGTTGCATGTACATCTTCCCTGGATTTTTGGTAGAATACTGGTTGCATATTGATGACACAGATTCAGTCAGTGATGCGTCGTTAGGGGGGCGTGGTCTGCCATGGGGGAAACTTTCTGTTGATTCAATAGGAAACTCAACTTTTTCACTCTTCTAAAACATTTTATTACAAATTATGTCTATTTTGAGCACAAACAATTAAAATCAAGTCACAATCAAATCTTTGACATTGTTGGCCTGGCATTACCCCATAAAAGGAAACAGATTGTTCTGTCGATGTTGAAATACAGCAGGTGGTGCTAGCACCGTGGTAGCATTTAGCTCAGAGCTAACGTTTGCATTTTTGGATAACTTTGGCCCTTATGACACAATACAACTCCTAAACTCAGTGTTTGCTCTTGAACTTGTTGAATAATGGGTGAACGAGCAGCTCAACACATTAAAACGAATGAAACTGCACGTCTGATAAGCCCCGCCTCTTTATAGTGACATTTCAATGCAACAAGAATCGATTATAAGTTTGTTTGAATTGGCTCCACATGAAAAGGCATTAAAACAACCCCAGATGACCAAAGTGCTGCACGGTTAAGTCAGGCAATAATTAAAACAAGTGACATCGAAAAAAAAATAGCCTCCCTCTCCATACACATGTTTTCTAGTGTTCCCCACTCCCCAGACACCTCACCCTACCCCGGCTCTCCTTTCTGTCCTCTTTCTCCTGTTGCTCCGGGTTCTCCTTTTTTCCCGCCCTCGCCGCTCTCTCCTCGTTTTCCCACGTGTCCTTCAGGTCCTGGCTCGCCCACCTTTCCTTTCTCGGACCCCATCACGCCGCTTGCTGACAATTACACACTGACAGTTAAATTCTGAATGTATTTGTTTATTTATTTTTTTATTAGAAGTTTGATTGATTATACCTGGCTCTCCTTTTTGTCCTTTGGGTCCATCGCGCCCGTCTCGACCTGGTAAACCTGGGATTCCTGGAAAATACAAGCAAAAATCCTTTCAATTCATTGTTTATAGTGAAAAATGTCATAGTATTATTATTGCAACCTTTCAAAGAGTATAAAGTGATACTATATTTCCTCATTTTTGTAATTCATTTACAATAGTATAGTAAATGAACTACGACCTCTGCTGTGTCCAGGACAGGCCGTCATTACTAAGCTCAAGAAAAGAAGATTTCAGTGACGCCTGCAGTTGTTTCCAGGGAGTGCGTTACCCCCAGGTCTTACCTTGACCAAATACCACAAGGAGCAGTGTAATCGTCGCCCTCTTTGTGTGAACAAACTCTCGGTGGGCCCCTTATACATAATTTTGAATATGATTTATCTATCCTAGCAAATTTGGTTATTATTGTTTGTTTTTGTTTTTTTATACATGATTGCTAGCATATACACCATGGTTTCTAAATGACTTGTTAAATTATTCACCTTATTCTGCCCACTTTTGCCTCTATGTTTATGATCCGACCTCTTGCAGTAAACGGACTTCCGGTCTGACGCGATCGCGCAAATAGCGATCAAGGGAAATGTCTCTTGCTAAAACATTATTATTATACAAAGTAGACTGATTTGTATAAAAAGTTTAATGTACACGTGCAAAAACAAGTCAGCAACGCACCGATTTCCTGGGCGGCCTGAAATGTAGAACTTATTTTCTGTTGAGCTCGTCTGCTCCATGTAAACTACAACGGAAAAAAGATGGCGGCGCCCACGGCAACTTCCGGAATAAGGTGAATAGACATTTTGTGTAGCTACCGGCTTATATTATGATACATACAATACATTATGATAATACTGTTTTGTATATTTGCAGTAACTGCCAGAGCAATTTCTCGAAGCATAATATTCCAGGAAATACACTAATCGCAAATGATAATCACTAGTTTTATTTGTTCACAACTTGGCTTTTATATGAGCAATAATTTTCCTTTTTTTATATTCACCTTATTCCGGAAGTTGCCGTACGCGCCGTCGTCTTGTCTCCGTTGTATTAGTTTACATGGAGCAGACAAGCTCAACAGAAAACTAGATGCTGAAATATAGCTCGCAATAGCTGCAATAGACTGCGCAATTGAATTTGTGTGATGTTGGTCTAGTCCGGGATTCGAACCCACGACCTCCTTATTGGGAGGCAGAAGCTCTAGCCGCTCTGCCACCGTGCTCCCGCCAAAAACAGTTTAAACAGCATCTCCTAAACAACATTTCCTGTAGAGGACCAACAGAAAGGCTCCCACTGTAAAAGATAGGGAAAAATTGCTCGGCAAATTATGAAAAAACTACAAAAGGTACATGTACCAAAAGTAATAGCAGACATTAGAAGGCTAGGAACTATTGAAAAATGCAAAAAAATTTAAAAGAATTTAAAAACTGTGGCCTGTGAAACGTGCCGAAAAACCGGAAAATACAAGAACAAATAGTGACTGCCTATAGGCATAGGCAGTCACTCAAATACAAGAACAAATAGTGACTGCCTATAGGCATAGGCAGTCACTCAATAAGTTCTACTCGACTAAAAAGACGTTGTTGCTCGTGTTCATTAAACATTTTACACAAATCAACCTACTTTATGTAACAATTTAGCGGCGAGACTTTCCCTCGTTCGTCATTAGCTTTAACGGAGTTCTCATCAAATGGAAGTGCATTTACATCAAAAGTGCAAAAAACGGCAAAAGTGGGTGGGGCAGAATAAGGTCAATAGGTCTTCAGATGTCATGAATAATCTCCTATGGACTTCAGCCACATATGCTTTATTGATGCTAGCAAATTTGGTTATTACTCTTTATTTTTTTTATGGTTTCTACACCCGTCTAACAATATATCACTACTTTATAAACAGCTATGGGCCTATATTATGATACAGACCTGTTTGTTTTTGCAAAAAACACAAGACCCATTTCACTAAACTCTTGAAACGTATAAATTAAGAAAATAATCTAACTGCAAAATATAATTTATTTTTTTATTAAAGGACTGGGCTAATATGCGAGCTATGGTCTTTGTCTTTTCTGAAGTTGTTAGGGCCCTCAAATCTCATCTCAAGGACTTGACTCAGCCACAGAAACAAACATAAAAGATAAAACTGGAAAAATCTGCAATTGAAAAAAAACAACAACAACCCTACACATGCTTTTGAGGGCCTTTCCCTGCTCTGGGCCCCAGGGAAACGTGTACCCTTTACCCCCCCTCAGTCCGACGTCCCTGCACACACACACACACGCACACACACACACACACACACACACACACACACACACACACACACACACACCTGGCATCCCGGGCGCAGCAGGGCACGAGTCTTGAGCCGACAGGACAGGAGCGCACAGACAGAGCAGGAGGAACGTGCCGTGGAACATGGTCAGGCTGATGTTGACAACGGTTTTAACGTTACTTCGACAGGATTCTGAAAAACATTTAAATGAATCATAATTTGCACTGTTTTTTGTCAATCATTTGCTCGCTTGATTCAATTTTACAATTTCAGTTGTAAAAGCTGATGCAGTTTGAGAGAGCTTTTACATAAACATTACAGACTTTTTTCTTTTTGTTTGAATCAACAAAATCGTGGTCAATGATCCTTGGTCATAATCAACAATGGATTCAGCTCAATGAGACTTAAAATTATATGCAGACTTTATCCAACAATTCACAAGCATCTTCTAATCAACAATTTACTTCACTAAAAGAAGTATTTAACAGCAATTTGCACAATAAGCTCACAAAAATGCAAATTAAAAGATTAAATAATGCCATATTACCATTTTATTGAAGGAAAGTTGTAACGTCAAACTTACCGGAAAGCCGAGAGCGAAGAGGTTTGGAGCTCTCAAACTGAGCGTCGAAAGTGAAAAAAAAAAAAAAAAAAAAACTCACAGAATCCCTAACTCAGCACATGTACTTTTACTTCTGCTTTATTTTACCACAAAAAAGAGGAATGAGTATTTATGGAGGTGAAATGGATATGAATGTACAATATACTGTATCTTTACTGGAGCAACACATATTTTACTTTATTACATGTGTGGTGAGACGGCTGGAGGGTGCGCTTATCTGGCGCCCGCGGTGAGACGGCTATTGGCGCCTGTGCGGAAGGTGCACTTACCTGGCGCCCCACGCTGCGCGGGCTGGTGGGCTTTATAAGCGTCCCTCGTTGCCTCCCCCTTTCACCCGCACGCATTTCCGGGCCTCTGTGTCGGCCGCTCGTCCTCCTGCTCCAGGTAGATATCGCGTACTTAATCGATCCATTCAGTTTAAATCTCTTAACTTCAATGTTTCCTGTAGTGCCGCTGTCTGGCTGCGCGCTCCGCGTCACACAATCCTAAAATCTCCTCGTGCGTCGTGTGAGCACCTTCGTGGCAACAACTCTCGGCGTAGTAACATCATTCACAAAGTTCATTCACAAAGTTGCAGCAAGGCGCGCTGCGCGCTCCCGTCGCGCTTACAGGTAACTCCTCGCCCCTCAATCCCATTCATAAATTTGTAACTTTACACATGCGTTCCTCGTAGTTGGCCGCTTGGCGGTACACTCCCTGCATCAAATCGCACATTCGCCGTGTTGCGCTCTCAATAGAACAGTTTGCTCACAACTGGCGCCACGCGCTTTGAGCAACGTCACCGCTTCATTTGGGCTCCTGCTGCTGAGCGCCGCCTCCTGCTCGGCTTCCAGCCTGCATTAACTTTAAATTCCAAATTGGTTTCACCATTGCCAGCAGCGGCACGAGACACGCCGCCCTCTGCTGTTTTGTTCTGTTTTGTTTTGTTCCGTTCTGTTACAGTACTGTTTTGTTCTTGGGTTTCTGTTTTGTACCGTTTTGTACTTTTCTCGTGTTTTATTCCCTGTTTTGTTCCAGTTTTCCTGTTTTTCGTCTTCCTGTTGTTTGTCGTCCCTGTTTATTTGCTCCCTACCCTTCTGTGTGAGGCGGTGCGCCTCAAGTGGGCGCTGTGTTGGGTGCGTATGCCCGTGCATCAGACGCTTTGCACCCGGTCTGAGGGACAGTCGCTGGGACATTTTAAATTGCAGTGTGTATGGGTGGGATCCATTGGTTTTAAATTATTGTAGCTACTGTTAATTAAATTAAATGAAACTTGTTTTATTCGGTGATGTGAAGAATAAAGACAATGTAACTGGAATCTGGCTCCTGTGCTTTGGATACTTACCTGTGCGCCTTAGTTCTCTGTTTATTCTATTTTGGGTCCCAGAGCCCTCTCTCTGGGTGGCGTTGTTGGTTTTTAGTTTTATTTAGTCACAAAGGTTACGTTTAATTTACATACATTTTACACCACGCACCCTCGGTTACATTTGGCGTTGGTTGGCAGGATTGCCAATTAAAAACGGGAGTTCCAGGTTCCATTTACTGATATCAGTGTCCTGACTATGGAAGCTTAGTAGAATCTATGAGAAAAGTTTGCTATAATCCGTATTGGTTGTCAACCAGCTCTAAGCCAATTGTCTTGCATGTTTAATGTGTGCAGTTTTCCTTGCATGTTGCTGTGATTTATTTTCTTGCTGTGTATATAGCATAGTATGTCAATCTGGTGCTGAGCCTATGGTATGTCAATCCATTATTGTAGTGGCAACCCACAATACTTTCACTATTGCTTCTGTATATAGTTTGTGTTCTGGACTGCATTGTCTTGCATTGTCAATTGTAATTAATATTTTTTTTCTTTTTAAGGGACAAAACAGCAGCGGTCGGCGTGTGGGACCATTTTTGTGTGTTCACCCCCCCAGTTCATTTTACATTTTTGTTTTTTTTGCTTGTGGGCCCCATGGAGGAGGAGCTACAGAGCCTTAGGGACCAAATTTTGAGGCTGACTGCCGATAATGAGAGGCTGAGTTCAGAGCAGGCGTCTGCCCCGCCTAGCACCAGTGCAAGACTTCCAGTCACCCCTCAAACAGATAGGTTAGTGTTCATACCGCGTGACAGGCGTTGTCCTATGTTTAGGGGGCACACCGGTATGGGGCTGAATGAGTGGGTTGAGGAGGTTCGGGCTTGCATGAGGGCGCGACACCTGTCCCGGGCGGATCAAGCCTACTTCTTATTCGACCATCTTGAAGGAGAGGCCCGTAATGAAATCAAATTTCGCCGAGGAGGAGCGAGCGACCCAGATAAAATTATCGGCATTCTTGAAGAGTTGTATGGGTGCTCTGAGTCATACGTGGCCTTACAAGAACAGTTCTTTTCCCGGAGGCAACAAGAGGGAGAAACGTTACAAGAGTTCTCCCTCGCCTTGTTAAACCTCATGAACAAAGTGAAGGCCTCTGCTCCCGCACCTTTGCCCAATTCTGAGTGTTTGCTGCGCGACCAATTCACCGAATATGTATTGGACGGTTCACTGCGCCGCATGTTAAAGCAATATGTCCGTCAGAACCCCGAGGCAACCTTGCTTGCGGTTAGGGGGGAGGCAATGAGGTGGGAGCGTGAGGGTCAGCCACCTGGCATGCGTGGGCGCAGTAATTCTGTACCTTCCGCATTTGGCCTCCAATATGCTGTGCAAGGGGGACCATCGCCCAGCGCTCGTACTGCCCCAAGCGAGGTAGGCGAGCTGAAAGAGCTCCTCCAGAAGCAGCAGGAGCAACTCAACCTCCTGACACAGAGCATCACGCTTCTGCAGGCTGCCCACACTGATCGGCAGCGTGGCCGCTCACCCCGTCACCCCTCCGTCGTGTGCGATCGGTGCCAGCAGCCTGGCCACATCGCAAGAAATTGTGATGGCACCCGGGTCCTAAATCGCCAAGATGCTCGGCCTCCCCAGCATCGCTTCGGACAGCGTTCGGAAAACTAGTGCCCACCGGGCTGCAGAGCCAAAGCTCGGGTGGGGCATCCACAGGCTCAACTCACATTTTTAGCGGTCTGGCAGATGCACCCAAGTTAATTGCATCTTGCCCTCATATCGATGTGAACATGGCCGGGGTAAACGTGCCATGTTTAGTCGACACTGGATCAATGGTGTCGACAATGACCGAGAGTTTCTTCCGTAAACACTTCGAGCCATGGGGAGAGGAGCGCCTAAAGGTCTGCAATTGGCTGCAGCTCAAGGCTGCGAATGGCCTCGAAATTCCTTATATTGGTTATTTAGAGTTAACGGTTGAGCTCTGTGATAAAGTGATGCTCCATTGTGGTGTTTTAGTTGTTCGAGACCCACCTGGTAATATCGCCGCCCAGATCCCTGGAGTATTAGGAATGAACATTCTCCGGAAGTGCTACCAGGAGCTATTTGGACAGTTTGGACCTGCTCTGTTTGACACTGTGCCTGTTACCGCATCTCAGACACTGGTTGATGCCTTGCAAAAGTGTCATGCTGCGAACGTGCGGCCTACTGCGAGGAGACCAGGTAAGGTCAAGGTCCAAGGTAATCGGGCTGTTCGCATCCCTGGGGGTGCAATGAAAATTGTTGCCGCTACTTGTTCCGAGCAGTACTCCAGTACCACTGTATTGTTTGAACCCTTAGAGGCTGGTCTGCCAGCAGGCTTGCTGGCATCACCGGCCTTGGTTCCGGTGGTCCAGGGTACTGCTTATGTCCCGATTGTCAACATTGGTGACAACGACGTGCTGCTTTATCCACGTACCCTGGTAGGGACACTGGACGATGTCAATGTGGTGAGCCTTCCAGCAGGGGTGATAGAGGTTCCACCTGTGGCTGCGAGTGTCTCCTCACAAGGTGCTGCTCCCCCAGCTGCGGACCCGTTTGCAGCAATCGACCTATCCTCCCTGTCCACTGAGGAACAGGAGAAGGTGTGGTCATTGCTTAAAAAGTATAACTCTGTGTTTG
Organism: Rhinogobius similis; assembly: GCA_019453435.1. Lineage (NCBI taxonomy): Eukaryota > Metazoa > Chordata > Actinopteri > Gobiiformes > Gobiidae > Rhinogobius > Rhinogobius similis. Next base: position 14,540,482 of record CM033630.1, read on the forward strand.
CTGCACATGATCAGGATTTGGGCTGCACCAACCTGATCACTCATGACATTCCTCTTATAGATAATGTCCCGGTCCGGCAGCGATACCGCCGTATTCCTCCATCGGAATATGAGTTGGTTAAAGAGCATATCCATCAGCTCTTGGAAGCACAAGTGATCAGAGAGAGCTCCAGCCCATATGCTTCACCCATTGTGTTGGTCCGGAAAAAGGATGGCAGTATTCGTCTGTGCGTTGACTATCGTCAACTCAATCTCAAGACCCGGAAGGATGCGTTTCCACTTCCACGGATCGAAGAGTCACTTGATGCATTGACAGGGGCCCGCTGGTTCTCCACTATGGACTTGGCCAGCGGGTACAATCAAGTCCCTGTTGCAGAGAGTGACCGGCACAAAACGGCTTTCTGTACGCCTTTTGGTCTGTTTGAGTGGAACCGCATGCCTTTTGGGCTCTGCAATGCCCCCAGCACATTCCAACGCTTGATGCAACGCGTCTTTGGGGACCAGCAATGCCAGTCGCTCCTTCTTTACCTGGACGATATAGTTGTTTTTTCGTCCACGGTACTGCAACATTTGGAGAGACTGGACGTTGTACTGGGGAGATTGCAGAAGGAAGGTCTCAAAGCTAAATTGAGCAAGTGCCGCTTCTTCCAGCGGGAGGTGCACTACCTGGGCCATGTGATCTCTGATCAGGGGGTGGCCACGGACCCCGACAAAATTGAGGTAGTAGCCAATTGGCCTGTACCATCCACAGTGACGGAACTGCGTTCCTTCCTTGGGTTCGCTAGCTACTACCGACGTTTTGTTGAGGGTTTCGCTAAATTGGCTGCTCCCTTACATCGGAGAGTTGCTGAACTGACTGGGAAATGGTCCAGGAAGCGGCCCGTCCAGAGTGTGACTGGACCCTGGACCACAGAGTGTCAGCAAAGCTTTGAGGCTCTAAGAGCCAAGCTAACCACGGCCCCGGTACTTGCCTACGCTGACTTCTCCCTCCCATTCATCTTGGAGGTAGACGCAAGTCACGCTGGATTGGGGGCAGTGCTCTCCCAGGAGCAGGAAGGGAAGGTGCGGCCTATTGCCTACGCCAGTCGAGGGCTGCGTCCAACTGAGCGTAACATGTCAAACTATAGCTCGATGAAGCTTAAGTTGCTGGCCCTTAAGTGGGCCATGACAGAGAAATTCAGGGAGTACCTTCTAGGCCACAGATGTGTGGTCTATACTGACAACAACCCCCTGAGTTATCTCAACTCAGCCAAACTGGGAGCTGTTGAGCAGCGTTGGGCCGCCCAGTTGGCATCCTTTGATTTTGAGTTAAAATATCGTTCAGGTAAGTGCAACAAAAATGCTGACGCCTTGTCTCGCCAGCCTGGGATGTCCTCACGGGAAATGGCACAAGGAGCTTTGGGCACATGTGTGCCAGAGCAGTTGCAGCAGGCTCTGCAAGGAGTTGTTATGCGGGCAACACAGTCCTTGGTGACTGTTCTACCTCATGTTGCCCCTGCTGACCTCCATCAGCTTCAGCAGTCTGACCCCACCATGCAGGAGATCCTGCCCTTCTGGTGTCAGAGTCGACAGCCCACTCGTGAAGAGCGACGAGCCCTCTCTCCAGCTGCCCTCTCAGTGCTGGCCCAGTGGGACCGCCTGGTAGAACTAGAGGGGCTGCTGTATCGGCAGGTGTTTCGTCCTGATGGTGGTGGGGCTATATATCAACTCCTTCTGCCCAAAGCCCTGGTCCAGAACGTCCTCACGCAGGTCCACCAGGAGCATGGACATCAGGGGATCGAGAGGACCCTGGCCCTGCTTCGTTCCCGATGCTACTGGCCAGGTATGTCCCGTGAGGTAGCCCAGTGGTGCCAGGCATGCGAGCGGTGTCAGCATGCCAAGGACAACCAGCCTGTTGCCCATGCCTTCATGGGCCACTTACTGGCGTCAAAGCCGAACGAGATCCTCGCTGTAGATTTTACCTTGCTAGAACAGACTCCAGGAGGGTTGGAGAACGTACTGATACTGACAGATGTATTTAGTAAGTACACCATAGCAGTCCCAACCCGCAATCAGTGCGCCTCCACTGTGGCGCAGGTGCTGGTCAATGAGTGGTTTGCGAAGTTTGGTGTGCCAGCCCGCATCCACTCTGACCAGGGCCGTAACTTTGAGAGCACTCTGGTCCAACAGTTGTGCAAGTTGTATGGTGTCACAAAGTCGCGTACCACTCCATACCACCCAGCAGGCAACGGACAGTGTGAGCGGTTCAACCGAACCCTCCACAATATGTTGCGTACGCTGCCTGTGTCCCGAAAGAGGGACTGGAGTGTTTGCCTGCCCCAAGTTCTGTACGCCTATAACACCACTCCTCACCAGTCCACAGGGAGTCTCCTTTCTTCTTGATGTTTGGGCAAGAGCCACGGCTCCCACTTGACTTTTTGCTGGGTCGAGTGAACGACCCAGTGGAAGGGAGCGTGCATGAGTGGGTGCAAGAGCACCAGGCACGACTTCAGCTGGCATTCGAAGGGGCTAGGGAGAAATTGCGCCTCGCTGCTTCACGCAGGAAGGCCAATCATGACAAACATGTTCGAGAGCTTCCCCTTAAGGAGGGCCAGCTTGTACTTCTGCGTGACCACAGTGCCAAGGGTCGGCGGAAGACCCAAGATCTGTGGGGTCCTGTAACATATGTGGTCCTTCAAGCTCCGAGGGAAGATGGCGCAGTCTACACTGTGGCTCCAGCGGATCAACGGACCAAAGTGAGGAGGGTACACAGGTCCCAGCTGAAGGCCCTGCTCATTGAGGAACACTCTGTCCCGGCCCCTGGAGAGAGCTCTTCTGTTGGACCTGCAGCTCCAATCAGGGAGGAATCATCGTTTGAGGAGGATTTGTTCCTGCAGCCACCGCTGTTGCAGCCAGGAGTACCTCTTCCAACAGCGGTAGCACCTCTACCACCTACTCTTGTCCCAGTGGGTGTTTCTAGGGCTCCGGTGCAATTAGTGGCTCTCCCTGCTACTGGTGCTGACCAGGCTCCACTGCAAAGTGAGTCTATTGCCATCCCTGGCCCCAGTGGGGAACCTGTACGCAGGTCCACTCGGTCCACAGCTGGCCAACACATAAATCCCCATCGCCTCCCAATGTCCACAGCTGGACATCCACGAAGGGAAGGTGCTGCTGTGCCATCATCCAGGCCTACGTATGCGGTATTTAGGCCGTGGTGCTAGGGCACATTGCTCATCGTCGGGGCGACGATGCATTTGGAGGGGGTGGAATGTGGTGAGACGGCTGGAGGGTGCGCTTATCTGGCGCCCGCGGTGAGACGGCTATTGGCGCCTGTGCGGAAGGTGCACTTACCTGGCGCCCCACGCTGCGCGGGCTGGTGGGCTTTATAAGCGTCCCTCGTTGCCTCCCCCTTTCACCCGCACGCATTTCCGGGCCTCTGTGTCGGCCGCTCGTCCTCCTGCTCCAGGTAGATATCGCGTACTTAATCGATCCATTCAGTTTAAATCTCTTAACTTCAATGTTTCCTGTAGTGCCGCTGTCTGGCTGCGCGCTCCGCGTCACACAATCCTAAAATCTCCTCGTGCGTCGTGTGAGCACCTTCGTGGCAACAACTCTCGGCGTAGTAACATCATTCACAAAGTTCATTCACAAAGTTGCAGCAAGGCGCGCTGCGCGCTCCCGTCGCGCTTACAGGTAACTCCTCGCCCCTCAATCCCATTCATAAATTTGTAACTTTACACATGCGTTCCTCGTAGTTGGCCGCTTGGCGGTACACTCCCTGCATCAAATCGCACATTCGCCGTGTTGCGCTCTCAATAGAACAGTTTGCTCACAACTGGCGCCACGCGCTTTGAGCAACGTCACCGCTTCATTTGGGCTCCTGCTGCTGAGCGCCGCCTCCTGCTCGGCTTCCAGCCTGCATTAACTTTAAATTCCAAATTGGTTTCACCATTGCCAGCAGCGGCACGAGACACGCCGCCCTCTGCTGTTTTGTTCTGTTTTGTTTTGTTCCGTTCTGTTACAGTACTGTTTTGTTCTTGGGTTTCTGTTTTGTACCGTTTTGTACTTTTCTCGTGTTTTATTCCCTGTTTTGTTCCAGTTTTCCTGTTTTTCGTCTTCCTGTTGTTTGTCGTCCCTGTTTATTTGCTCCCTACCCTTCTGTGTGAGGCGGTGCGCCTCAAGTGGGCGCTGTGTTGGGTGCGTATGCCCGTGCATCAGACGCTTTGCACCCGGTCTGAGGGACAGTCGCTGGGACATTTTAAATTGCAGTGTGTATGGGTGGGATCCATTGGTTTTAAATTATTGTAGCTACTGTTAATTAAATTAAATGAAACTTGTTTTATTCGGTGATGTGAAGAATAAAGACAATGTAACTGGAATCTGGCTCCTGTGCTTTGGATACTTACCTGTGCGCCTTAGTTCTCTGTTTATTCTATTTTGGGTCCCAGAGCCCTCTCTCTGGGTGGCGTTGTTGGTTTTTAGTTTTATTTAGTCACAAAGGTTACAGTTAATTTACATACATTTTACACCACGCACCCTCGGTTACACATGCAAAATCAATCAAGCACAGCCCCTTTAAGCACAATTCACACATTTACAAACATAAAATTGACTTCGCAAAAGATTTATCAAATTGTTCCAAGATTATAACTGCGCCTTTGACCAAGCGTGTCTGCAGCCATGGGTTTCAGAAATGAGGACCGCTGACACTGATGACAATTTACCAAACTAATGTTTGGTGGAACCCTCTAAGGTTATTAATTCTATTTTTAAACAAATGGTTGGGAAATAAACAGAGTAGTGTTCAGTGTGTGAGCGTGTCCATGATGTGACACAATTTAAAGTCTATATGACGGTTAGACGACACATTTCACTAAAACATAGTCAACGTGATGATATTTAAGATTTTGCTAACCATTTTGCCTATTTATCTTCAGTTTGACAGTTTTTGTTAAGTTTATAATGTTACTTCCAGGTTGGACATGGGCAGCAAATATGACATAGGTGGAGGTCATAGCAGGTCTAGCAACCAACAACTAACAACTTTATTTTATTGAATGACAGTTTAAATTGTCAAAAAATGTTATCAGTTGTGTTTAAATTGTTTTTGTGTTTTTCATTGCGCGTCGCTTTTTGATGACATCATAGAGGGATTCCATTTTAGAACTCAGCACTACTTTCTGTCATTTCAATTTTTTTTTTTTTTTCTTCATAAATTGTAACTTCACACATGTAAAACTATTTGAAATAATTGCCATGGGTTCTATACCATCGAACTAAGTCATATAATTAGAGCATTTTAAGATCCTGTCATCATGCTGTGAATGTTGCGCTTTCTGCACTCAAAGATGGCCACTGCAATTGCCACGGCAACAGAACCCATGCTCTCTCTGTATAAGTCAATGATCAGCTGCAAGGGTTTTCAATCATGAACTGCTGCAGAGCACAGTAAAAAATACACACACATTGTTTAACATTTATTGAAAAACAGATCTGATACAAAATAAAAATCCAAATTGTGCATGAAACAGTCAAATTTGGGATCAGAAGATCAGGAAGCCGCTGAAGATGATTTGTTTTGATCTTTTGTCGTTCCTGTCCACGGCCTGCTGAATATCTTGAAAAGACTCCAGCCAAACTCTCTGTCCCGCCTCCAAATTCAGGACCACGCCCCCAGTTAGGACCTGCAAAGAGAGAGACCGGGCTAAACCAGGGCTAAACCAGGGCCAAACCAGGACTAAACCAGGGCCAAACCAGGACTAAACCAGGACTAAACCAGGACTAAACCAGGGCCAAACCAGGACTAAACCAGGACTAAAACAGGGCCAAACCAGGACTAAACCAGGACTAAGCCAGGACTAAACCAGGACTAAACCAGGGCCAAACCAGGACTAAACCAGGACTAAACCAGGACTAAACCAGGACTAAACCAGGACTAAACCAGGACTAAACCAGGGCAAAACCAGGACTAAACCAGGACTAAGCCAGGACTAAACCAGGACTAAACCAGGGCCAAACCAGGGGTAAACCAGGACTAAACCAGGACTAAACCAGAGCTAAACCAGGACTTCACTTGGATCAATTGAAATGACTCTCTAAACTCAAACTCAAAACCAGCACTAAACCTTGATTAATACAAACAGAACCAAACTATGACTTTAAGACTAACCCAGGAGAGGATCAAGAAGGTCTGTAAGGACTTAACTGCTCAGCAGTAAACCTGAACAACTTCAGACCTAAACCAGGACCAAACTAGGAACAAAGAGGCATAAACCAGTCCAGACCTGGTCCATGTTACGATTGAAGTCGCAGAATCCCAGTTTTTCACTGAGAGCGTCGCTGTTAATGGCCAGACACATGGAAACCTGTACAACACACACACATCATTTAAAGAGCACATGACAGGTTTTCATTTCTCTGACTCTTGACTTTGTTTGGTGTGACACTGTAAGTGGTCAATATTTGCCACCTTGTTACAACGGTCAAACTGTTGAAAATGTGAAGACATCCATGCAACTTTTAAATTCAACTTCAAAATAATCTATCTATGGTTTTCAGAGTAGAACATGTGGCTTGTGTGAGTCTGACCTTGGCGATGCTGTTGAAGGTGAAGTAGTAGATTCCAGATTTGCTGCAGGTGAAGACTCCCGTCTGAAGGTTGAAGTCCTCAGGCTCGTTCACCACAGATTCGTCGAATGTCACCGTCTCAAAACACACACAAGTCAAACTACATTTTTACAAGCAGCAGGTGATGTTTTTATAATAAGAACAATAATGCATTTTTCTCCTGTTTGACTTTGTCAGCGATCGCCGATCATGATCATTCAGGATTTTTTCCGACCACAACTCTTCCTCGAAGACGATTATTCCAAGCCTGGCAGTGTCGCTTCCATTAGTCTGCCCCAGGGCAGCTATGACCAGAAGTGGCTTGTCACCACTGAGTGTGGGTTGAACGAATAATGACAACAGTGTATTCCTTTGAGAGAAGTCTGTAAAGTGCATTGTGAGTGTATTATCATCATTACTGGTGCTAGTGATTTGAGTCTTCTCAAACACTGATATCTTTTTCCATGACCACAGGATTTGTCTTTCCTCATGAGATGCCACTCACTGCATCAGTCGGGTTTAAAGTCTACATGACAGGCTCTCACGATATTCCAATTTTGATTTAGTTTGGTGGGAGGGCACCTGTGTTAAATAGTTAGCGTAGTTTTACATTTGTGAAATTGCAGATTGCAGAAAATTTTTAAAATAAATGTTTGAAAGTACAAGATGTAGTGTTGTAAATACAGTTACAATTTCTTTGACAGTTTAAACAATCATTCAACAAAATAAAGGTGTTATCTGGTATTATTATTTGTCAGTCATAACTATTGTGTAATTTATATGGATTCTGGCCCTTGTTAACAGTATGGTTGCTAGGTAACAGTTGACCTCTCTGTAATATTTGCTGCTCATGTTCAACCAGGAAGTAACATTATAAACTTCAAACTGGGGACAAAAGAGCTAAATGCATAGTATAAATTCAAATATATTCATGTTTACCAGGTTTAGCAAAATGTGAGTCTAACCTCTCATATAGACTTTAAGTACTGTGTTGCAGCTGAAAGACAATCACCTGCAGCGACAGTCCAACAGGAGCAGAGACCTGTTTGCTGGGTTTAATTCAAATGACAGTGTAGGTTGATGGCCAATGTTGGACTGTACCACTTTCTGTTTGTTAAATAAATAAATAAACAGCTGTATTGTACATGTAACTAAGTATTTCTTTATTATGTACTGGATTTTGTTTTGATTCACAACACACATGTTTGCCTGTCTCTGGAGTTTGTTTTGTTGCACTGGTTATAGATCATTTAGATATCGTAGAAAAGGTTTCAGGGGTTGTCATCTGGACGCTGTTTGAAGATGGAGACGTTTCAGCTTCTCTCCAGAAGTCCAGAACTGAAACCTTTTCTACGATAGAACACGCCTGGATGAATGAAGGATTACATCGATGATTTAGATAAGTTACCTTTCCAATGGCGGGATAACTGATCTTTGTTCGGATCACAGAGAAAGCACTTTTTTTCAGCTCAGTCGTCTGAACTGAAAACCACAGACAGAAAAAAAGCTACATTTACTTCATTCATTTATGAATACTTATTTAGTACAGAAAACAACAACTTTGATCACAACTATTTATTCACATCTTAACTCTACCCTCACCTTGTCCACGCGGGACTCCGTCTGGACCTGGCAGTCCAGGCAGACCAGGGTCCCCGCGGGGGCCCACCTCTCCAGTGTAGCCCTTTGGACCCATTGGCCCCTGGGCACCGCGGGGCCCCGAGTTTCCCTTCAGCCCCTGGAGAGAGTCAACGTGCAGGTCCAGAGCTGCAGAGGGAGAGTCACACTTGAAGGAGACATTCAGCAAAGTCAACGGATTTTAACTTGGTCCCAACATTATTTTACTCAGAGTTGTATTTTGTTTGATTCCTGCTTGTTTGAGCTAATCCTGTTTTGTTCTGCAGCTAAGGCTCGAGTGCTCAGAAAATTCCTGTTTTCACCTACGGCTCCATCCCTGTACTAGAGAAAATTAGAAGTGACACATGTAGGGCTCTAAAAGTTCACGTACCCACTTTTCAAACATAAAAACATGACAATGTGCTGCTTGTTACGGTGAAATGTTACTATAAGGAGGCGGGGCTTATCTGTTCTGCAGATTTGAACTGGAAGTCAATGCACCTGTTTCTATTACTAAGCCGTTTTAGATCAATGTTGCTGTCTACAATGAACAAAATGTAAAATGATGATCTGTTTATGTTATAGTTCATTACTAGGAACCCGAAAGAAGCACAATATGTCTCCTTTAATTGATCCATAAGCGAAAAAGCCATATTGACAGGTCAGAGCACAGTCTAGAGCTGGTGACGTTATTCAGCTCAGCTCGTCTTACAGCTCCACTTTTTCAAAAATCAGTGCAATTAATCATTTAATTCTAGACGACCCTTCTCATGACCCTCCTGTATATGTTTGTTGTTATTATTATTATTAGATATATATAGTCATATATAAAGAATCATTTAGACACACTAAAGACACACCTGGCTCTCCCTTCTCTCCTTTGGGTCCTTGAAGTCCATCTCGACCTGGCTCTCCGTTCACTCCCGGACGCCCGTCAAAGGGACAGCTCGCGTCACAGCGAATGATTGACAACACCGAAATCCCGCCCACCAGGAGCAACAGCCAATAGGAGCCTCCCATTTCCACACACACTGCAGAGAAAGTGAGTATTCAAAATATAGACATTTTCTGATTCATTTGTTGATTGGCTTAAAATGCAACTTAAACCATTACTTTATGATGACAAAATTATGTAAAAAAACACTCAAATGAAATAACTGGACACATAAAAGCACTAAAACAATCAGAACAACAAATAAGTGTTAATCTATATCTTGAAAGACGTATTTTGGATATCATTTTCTAATTTTTCAGTCAAAGTCATCTTAACCCTGAATGAAATGAACACAAAGTTTGATGTAAATGCGCCTAAATCCTGGAGCATCACTCACCTCCTCCTCGTCGCTGCACAGACTGAGCTGAGCGACTCCTGAGGCTCGAACTCTCCCAAAATCTCACTGAGGAACTGAAACTGATGAGCTCTACAATGTCAAAAATATCACTTTCAGTATCTTAATTATTCAGCCAACAGATCTGTTTAGAAACAAATATTACTTAAAATAAAGTGTCTTGTAAAACTGCAAACAATTCATTGACACCTGCTGCCTGTGGTTTAAACGTGGGCTGAGGAGGACAAAAAACTAAGGTTCCGTTTTTTTATTTTCCTACATGAAAGAAATAGGTTATAGGTAGAGTGCCTCACACATGATAGTTAGAAAATGTCTTGTTTTTGTAGAAAGATAGAAAAAAACAAAAACAAAACTGGCCTAACAAAGTAACACACTGTAGAGAAATAAGTTGATGAACAAAAGCAGTGGCGCCCTCTTGTGGCCGAAATAGATGACAAAGATTACTTACAGGGCCCTGAATAACGATAACATGACAGAAAAGTACAGCTTTTAGGCACATGTCATGTTTGGTTTGGTTGGTTCACTTGTTAAAAAAGAAAAGAAATGTATGTTATGTCACGGTGACCTATACTTTATGTTTGATTTTACATCCACACATTGAAAAAAAATCCTATAAATGATTTTATAATAATATATTTAACAACAGGTCACTAATGTAGGCTGTAGTGTACTATTATTATTCAAATGTGTTCTGTTCTGCCAGAATAGTTTAAGGTTTTATTTTCAGAAAATAACTGAACAATCTTCTTTTAAACATTGATTTCTATAGATTAATAAACTGAGCCTAAACAACACATTTTCTTTCCATTTCCTTAAAATCAGTTTCACTTATGCAAATCAAAATGACAAACAACTATTTGTTTGTTGAAAATTTACAGAAATAGCATGAATTTAATGCTGCCATTCTCCATGAATCACACATGTTTTAAGTACAAGTTTGAAGCCCAGCAGTAATAAAAACACAAGGCTTATTACTTGTGCCCATTGTTAAGTTATAAGATCATTAGAATCTTAAATTTTGTTGTTGCTAAACCTGCATACTGTTACCAAACTTCAAAGAATAAACAGAAACCGGTCATCATTTATCATTTACATGCAGCCGAACCACTTCCTGTCTCGGCCCTTCCTCTTATCTGTAAATTAATGTTTAATGACTCATGAAAGGCCTCTATCACTAAGTCCCAGTTCACAGCACTACATTCTACTGTTGTGAGGCGGAATATGATGGATATAAAACAAAGTCTACAAGGAAAGCTTTAAAACTGTCTCTGTCATTGTTCAGACCAGTACAAAAAGGTAAACTACTCTTGAGCCAACAAAATATCTCCAATAAGACAATTGTTATGATGAATTATTGCATATTGGTAGCCTAATTATCAGAACAAACAAACAAAAAAAACTTCCCTCCAGCGATTTGTAGTGTTTGCCCTTTAAAATCTGAATCTGAATCAGAAATCTGCATCAGAAAAGGTTTATTGTCATTGTCAGTGAACAAAATCCACAAACATAGGAACTTGCTGGCGTAAGGTGCAACATAAATCAATTAATAAAATAGTAGCAAAATATGTAAAAGAAGGCATGCATAAAATTAAGAATTAGCTAATATATAAAATAAAATAGACTTAGACTGTATACAGAAAATGTACAGCTGGATAGACAGTAGTGCATATGTGGCAGTGCAAATAGACAACTGCTTTTATTATGATTATTAAGTGGCAGGTGTTCATGAGCTGAGACTTTCCTGAAGTCCACGATCATCTCCACTGTCTTCTGGGCGTTGAGCTCCAGGTTGGACTTTGTGGAGTCCAGATGCTGCAGGATGAAGTGGAGGGCCAAATTGATTGCGTCATCTGCAGCTCTGTCGGCTCTGTAGGCAAACTGTGGGTCCAGGGCGGAGGAGGTGAAGGGCTTGAGGAGGGGCATTCATGAATACAGACATCAGCGCCACAGGCCTGAAGTCATTAAGTCCAGTGATCCAGGGCTTCTTGGAGACAGGGACGATGATGGATGACTTGAAGCAGGCTGGGACATGGCATGACTCCAGGAGTCAGCTCTTCTGCACATGAGGGTGACAGGGGAGACACCGTCTGGTCCAGCAGCTTTTCAGGAGTTGGACTTCAGAAACTGTCTCTTTACATCTTGTCTTTGAACTTAAAGGTCGAGGGGGACCCGGGGTGGGATTGGCAGAGGTGTCCATTGTAGTGAGATGGGTGTGGGAGGGGGTTGAGATCTCGAATCGTGAAAAGAAGGAGTTTCTGGTCATCAGCAGCGTGGGGGCTTTGGGTCTGTAGTTGGTGATTTGCCGAAGCCCCCCAGACAGAAGCAGGGTCGTTGGCAGAGATCTAGCTCTTGACACCTCCTTGCTAAATCTGTACTTTGCACCTTTGTAGCTCTCTCTGTCCCTTGCTCTGAAAGCTGCCTCCTTCTGCTGCCTGAGCTGCCTCAGTTTGGGTGTGAACCAGGGCTTGTTGTTGTTATAACTCACCCTGGTGCTTGTTGGGAAGGTGCTGCCTTCACAGACTCTGATGTGTGACGTCACAGTGTCCGTGTACTCGTCCAAACCCTCTGTGACAGTTCTGAACACGTCCCAGTCTGTAATGTCATGCAGCTCCTCCTCTGTCTCGCTGGTCCACTTCTTAGAAGTCCTCACTACAGGTTTGGTGAGCTTCAGCCTCTGTCTGTCTGGATCAGGTGAACTATTCCGTGATGTGAAAAGCTCCAGCCCGGGGTACGTCTCAAAAGGCATGACTCACTGTAATGTAACAGTGATCCACTGTTATACTCTGTGGTTTCTAAATACACTTAACAATAAAACACTAATTTATCTTGTGAAGCTACAGACCTATTTTATTACACACTACTATTTGTTTTTGCAGTAACTAACTGATCAATTTTACACACATCTCTAAGTGTACTATTACTTTAAGAAAATACGCTCACTGCAAATTATAATCAGTTTTATTTGTTAAGAACTTGGCCAAAATGTAAGCAATTATTTTCTTCTTTCTTAAAAGGGTAATGGGGCCCTCAGATCTCATGCATAATTGTATTTAGTCTCTCAAGGACTACTCAACCACATTGCATTCTATTGCAACAAAAATAGATACAAATTTAGAAGTATGCAAGTGAGAAATAAAACATCACATGCTTTTCTTTGCCCTGGGCCCCGGGGAACAGTGCCCTTTACGCCCCACAATCTGACGGCCCTGCTTATGTTTATTTATCAATCATCTGTCTCTTTTGTGTCTCCTGTTAGCGCAAATAATGCAAGAACACACACTTCTCCAATTTAGAAAATACAGAGAGAATCAGTATAGATCCCAGGCTTGAAGCTGTGGTACCTGACTTGTTTTTGTAAATTGGTAGTTTTTCTTTTTTACTTCTCTTGTAAAATCAGCAATTTGTGACAAAAATTAGACCACTGCACATTGTCTACATACAGTATTTAAAGTGTGCATGACAGGTTTTTATGATTTTCTAATTTTTACTCTATTCAGTGCACTAATACCTCTTGTAAATATAAATGATAGTTTTACACCAATCAGGTCGCTACTTGTGGAGAAAAGTTTAAAAATCTGTTGAAAATTACAAAAAGTAAACAAATTGATGACATCACACTGAGGAGACAAGGGTTATGCATATATTTAAACATTTTTTCAACAAAATAAAGGCGTTCACATGTATTTTTCTTTGTCAAGTAGAGTTTTTTTTCAATGTACAGGGTGTCTGTAATTTCCTACTGTGATGTCATTTACAACCAGGAATTAAAATAAAAAACCTAAAGAAATGGTTAAACTAGGATAGAATTTGTGATAAAAATATAGCAGAATTTGAAATCAATTTCAAATCAAATCAATTTATTTTTATAATGCCCAAAATCACAACAACAGTTGCCTCGATGGGCCACAGGTAAAAGCAGTTCAGATAACTGTCCCAGAATGCCCCTGTCCTTTGACCCTCCTTCGCGGCGAGGAAAAACTACAAAAAACCCCATGGGAAAAAGTAGAAACCTCGGGGAGAACCACAGTGAAGGAGAGATCCTACTCCCACGGACAGACAGGCTGCAGATTAACTAGGAATGACGCATCCACTTGGACTGTGGAGCCAGAACCACTCAAGAGGGAGGTGGCTTTAAAGAGTTCCTCCAGGCGGACAAGGAGCAGTCCACCAGTGTAGAGAGATCCCTCCAGCAGGAGATGAGGAACAGTTCATCTAAAGTAGAAGGAGTTCGTCCAGGCAGACGAGGTGTGGCTAATCCAGCTGTCCAGGCGGGTGGCGCATAGATCGTCCAGACAGGTGGGGGTGGGGGGGTCGTCACTGGAGCAGCCGCCGCAGTGCCTGAAACAGTCTCCACTCCCCGGGGGAAGTGGGGAGAAAGAGAAACATGTGAACAGCAATGAACAGACTACAGTTGAAGTAATATTAAATATTGTTGATAGATAAAGTAGGAAGAACCAGAGGATAGTGTTCAAGCTGCCATACTTCCCAGCAGAGTTGCTCCAAGGGCAGCGTAGCTAAAACTGTAGGTTTTTATTTCTGTTCCTAACTGGCCTGACCATAAGCTATTTCAAAGAGGAACGTTTTGAGCCTGGTCTTAAATGTAGAGACTGTGTCGGCCTCTTTTACATGAACAGGGAGCTGGTTCCATAACATAGGAGCTTGGTAGCTAAATGCTCGACCTCCTACTGTGCTTTTAGAGACTCTGGGGACTAACAATAGTCCAGCATTTTGAGAACGAAGAGCTCTGTTTGGATGGTACGCTACTATTGCATCTTTGAGGTAGGATGGGGCCATATTGTTTAAAGCTTTATAAGTCAGGAGGAGGATTTTAAATTTGATTCTAAACTCAACAGGAAGCCAGTGAAGAGACTCCAACACTGGTGAAATATGATCTCTTTTTCTAGTACCTGTTAATAATCTTGCTGCTGCATTTTGAACCAATTGAAAGCTTCTTATAGAGCTTTTAGGACACGCTGTAAGCAGAGCGTTACAATAGTCTAATCTGGATGTGACAAATGCATGGATGAGTTTTTCGGCATCATCTCTGGGCAGGATTTTTCTAATTTTGGTTATGTTACGCAGATGAAAGTAGGCTGTTTTACAGGCTTGATTTATATGAGCTTTGAACGAGAGATCTTGGTCAAATAGGACCCCAAGGTTTCTTACAGTAGAGCTGGGGGCTACAGTGATATTGTCCAGAGAAACTATCTGGTCGGATAAAGAGTCTCGCAGGTGCTTAGGGCCCAGCAGAATGACCTAGGTTTTTCAGGGTTAAGGAGCAGATAATTAAGAGTCATCCAAGTTTTTATGTCTTTCACGCAGGCACTAAGTCTGTCTACTTGATGGGTCTGATCAGGTTTCATTGATAAATACAGCTGAGTGTCATCTGCATAGCAGTGGAAGTTAATGCCATGCTTTCTGATGATCATACCTAAGGGCAGCATATAAAGTGTGAACAGAACTGGACCGAGTACTGAACCCTGCGGCACACCGTAGGTTACTTTAGAACATGGGGAAGAACTCTGGTTTACATTAACAAACTGGTACCTATCAGATAGATAGGATTTAAACCAGCTAAGGGCGGTTCCACTGACACCTATATCACATTCTAACCTCTGCAGTAGAATGTTGTGGTCGATGGTATCAAACGCTGCGCTGAGGTCCAACAGAACCAGGATTGAGACCTGTCCATCATCAGCAGCTAATAACAGATCATTTGTGACTTTAACTAGTGCAGTTTCAGTGCTGTGGTACGGAACCCTGACTGAAAAACTTCAAATAAATTATTGTCCTGCAGGTGGCGACAAAGCTGTTTAATCACAATTCTTTCAAGGATTTTAGAGACAAAGGGCAGATTAGAAATAGGTCTATAGTTTGCCAGTATGTCGGGGTCTAGATTAGGCTTTTTCAAAAGTGGTTTAATCACTGCATATTTGAAGGACTGAGGGACATAACCGCTTTCTAGTGAAGTATTTATTATATTAAGAATGGGATTTATAATTAGGGGAGAATTTCTTTGAGGAGTCTACTTGGGATTGGGTCTAAAATACAAGTTGATGTTTTGGAGGACATAATTACTGAAGTTATCTCTGCCTGATCAACAGCAGTGAACCTATCTAGTATTACTGAAGGATTTGTATGGGACACTAGCTTTGCAGTCTGGGCTTGCTCAGTACTGATAGTGGGAGTCATTTCATTTAGTTTATCTCTAATAGTTGTGATTTTGCTGCTAAAGAATAGAAGAAAGTCATTGCAGCTTAGAGTAACTGGTATTGAGGGTTCTACTGCGCTGTGACAGTTTGTCAGCCTGGCTACAGTGCTGAAGAGAAATCTAGAGTTATTTTTATTTACTTCTATTAAATTTGAATAATATCTGGTTTGAGCCTTACGCAGAGCCTGCTTATAAGACAGAAGGCAAGTTTTCCATTCTTTTAGGGATTCTTCTGTGTGGGAGCGGCGTAAGGATCTCTCTAGTTTTCTTACCCTTTGTTTGTGAGAACGTAGTTCTTCATTGTACCAGGGGGAGGCTTGTTTTGGCCTGATGACTTTCTGTTTAAGTGGAGCTGCAACATCAAGAGCAGAAATATATTTATCTTAACTGCCTTTTAGTTAAATGAGTAGTCCAACCTGTAAGAGGCCCTTTAATGTCGTCAACCTGTAAAGTAAGAGCTGAAAGCAGTGCTCTGATTGGCTGTGCTTGGGGCGTCACTTTGCCGTCAGAAAAAAGCTGTTTTGAACAGCCTGAAAATGAATACTTGTGAATATTAACAATGTGCCAAAGGGATTGTGAGAGCAAGGATCCAGATTTACACATTTACTTCTGATTTTGCTGTGCGAAAATTAGGTACCTCCGCTTTAATAGCAACAAAAAAACATTTATCCAACTTTGTAAATGTTTCTCTTATCGTTAAAGCTTCACTCGTGGCTTGGTGTCCAGCATTTATGAATGTTTTATAAAGTTTGCTGATGTGAAAAGCGCATCTCACCGTAGGAAAAGGTTGTTTTTTTGTTTGTATTTCAAGAAAACATCCCTCACGCCTTCAGTTTAGAATATTTACAGCTGTTGTTTGTCAAGTATATTCATTCAGATTACATAGCGGTCAAATTTAGCACGAACTTCAATTACCCTTTGAGTACTTCTGTTTTTCAAAGTACTTTTAAATGTCTCTGAGCGTTTTCTCTTCACGTTTGTGCTTTCCTCCGCCCTTCAGTGCTCTTGTTAGTGTTCAGGTGAGTTTCGCTCTAAACACACAAAGGCCTGTTTCCTGGAGGCACTCAAACAATCCTCTGGGCCCTGCTGCTTGTTATTCCTGGTCCTGTGCTCTGATTGGCCGCCTCTGGACCAACGGGGCGTGGCTTTGTGGACAGAGGATATTAGGAAGTGGCTCTGGGCTGTGCTTGTTGTTTGGTTCAAGTTACAGAGCACATTTGAGCAGAGAAGACGACTTAAACCTGGAGCTGGATCTGCACCAAAACAAACAGGTGAGTATTATTATTTAAAAAGCAGTGTGTTATTTCAGCTCCAGTGTTTTAAAGCTCAAAAGTGTTTTGTTTATAACCGAGCACTGATGGAGAGATAATGTTAGGAGAGGTTTCACTCTTACTTTAGCAGTCGTAATAGTGTCAGTAGTTGTAAAAGTAGTAGGACACAGACCTAGTAGTTAATGATCCATCGTTATATTTTAGTAACAGTAAAGGAACAAGAGAACATTCATAATATGTTAATTCTTTACATCAGATAAGATAAAAGAACAAACAACAAATATAACTAGTCCCAGCCTAGTTCTAAATACTAGGTCGGTAGCACAAAGTGTAATAGTAACAATAATAATAATACTTACACGGTTTGTTTCATGTGTTCATTAATCTACTGCTTCTTGAACAAACGCCTGTCAAAGATAACTTCTGCCTTAAAAAGCAAAAAAGAATGACCAAAACCAATAATAATTTCTCCATCCAGATGCAAACTCTCCTTGAAAGACATATGTATTTGATCACAAGTGTAGGGTCTTCACACATTGTTGTATGTTTGAAAGTGTTTTTGAAGTGCACTTTATGAATCTTTTCTGGAGGAACGTCTGGTCTGTCTTTCATTCTTTTGTTACACTTTATAATAACTACACTTATTCAGGCCTTAATAAAGCATGAACAAAGACTTAATCATTGTGAAAAATAGTTTATTAAGAATGATTCAGGCTTAGTAACTACTTTATACCCAAACCCATATTCCAAACCCTAACCTTGAATTAAGGCGAAGCACTACAGGCAAAACTCTGCTCCTAAAGATGTTTTATTCTTCCATTGAATCCACTTCATCCATAGATTTCTCTGGGACATTCAAAGGCCGTTTTATTAAAATGCATTTTTCTCCCACAAAGACATAAGGATCACTTAAAGTAGATCCCACACACACCAGACTTTACAATCTTGGACTCAACAAGATTTTGATAAAATAATTTATTGAAGTTTTAAGTAAAACAAATGGGATTAAATTTGAATTTTTAGTACAACGTTCAGTCCAATCTAGTTTGCTTAAAAACTAAAAAACTATTAAAAAACTATTATTTGTACAAAATGAACCAATACATTTAAACCTGGTTCTGTCCATTTTTCAGATTTATATGTCCCAAATATGTGCATTTTTGAGAATTTTTACACATAAAATGCCTTATTTCTACATGAAAACGTGACATGATGAAAAACTTGTAACACATTTTCTTCTTATATTTAAGTGAGTAAACTGCAGGAGAAGTTTCAAATAGATATCTTTAAATTTAAGATTTTTCCTATTCACCTGTAGTGTCTGTTGCTTTGTTTGATGCTTTGTTTAGGCAAAATAAGGTCTAATTATTATAAAATGGTACCAAGTGTGTGGAAAAATAGAGATACAGAAAACCTTAATCCTCAGCCTTAAACCAAAACAAAGGAAACAATAGGCCTGATCAGAGGGGTTTAAACGATGATGTAAATGTGACTCAGGCGACAGTTCACAGCTTTGAGTCGTTCAATAAAATAAAAAACAGATACTGCTGATCGTTTCGTGATGGTTTCAGCGCAGATGAACTGAAGAAGCGACTCGGATGAGCAGCAAAATGTCTTCACACTTAAACTTTTGTCCAGTTGACAGAATTCAATTTTTTTTGCTACAAGACGGTGAAAAACATGCATCCTGTGAGGGGGCTCGCCTCTCCACAGATCTGACCTATAACTACTGTGACACAATTATAGTTTTTTCTGAATACTTTAGACACATTTCCCTTGATTCAAACATTTCAAATAATGTGGAACGTTCCTCGTCAGTTCACATGGTCCTCTTCCTCGTCACAGAACACACTGCCATCATTCAAAACCACATGCTCAATGAACTTACCTTGTTTTTTCAGTGCCGCAGGTTTGTTCTCACCTGGTAAAGGACTGTATGCCCAAATAAAATCATTTTCAACACAGAAACTCAGAAACACTATTTGAGCACAAAAAATCAAACAGTAAATAATGTGACACATGAAACAAACTGAGCGAAGTGTCTCAGCAGAGAGTGTAAGCATGTTCTGTAGACCCTTTAAAATGGGATGTCATAAGAAATCCAGAATGGAGGCAACTGGAGGCAAAATGAAGTTGACTGTAAAACTGCCAATCATTAGCTCACATTAAATCTAATTTCTACTGTTTTTTGTAAGTGTTTATGTTGGAAAAAGCATCACATTTGAATTTCCAGGGTAGAAAGATCACTTAGCTTGCTTCAATAACAAACAATGGACAAAATTAAAATTTCTAATCGTGAAATTGTATTTTAGCTTCAAAAGAATCTAATTTACCCTGCGACGAGTTGGCCACTGTCCAGGGTGTACCCCGCCTAAGGCCCAAAGTCACTGGGATAGGCTCTAGTCACCCGTGACCCCTAACGGGAATAAGCGGTAGAAAATGAATGAATGAAAGAATCTAATTTAGCTAATATATCTCTAGATAAAATGAAAAATTATTGTGGGATCAACATTTCTGAGAGCATTTTTCCAATTTAACCCATAAATCTAGATTGTTCCTTGATCAAAAATGCAAAGCGTTTACCATCATTTCCTAAAACATATATCAATATATACAATAATATATATTGTGATGTCACTCACATTTGTCTGAGTGCTTTTCATTTTCCAAAATCATCTCAATTTTTCATATTTTGTGATATTCTGAGGTTAAATCCCAGTTTCTCCAGTGAAATCACATTATGCTGCACTTCACTTTTGCCTCCATTCAGAATTTAGAATGTTTTTGTTTACAAACCTTTAAAGGGTCTATAGTAAATATATATTCAGTGTGATGTTGGTGTGAATGTCTTTCAGGAACATGCACATATTCCAAAAGCAGTGTTAATGTATTTTGACATATCTCAGTGATATTCAACATAAATATTGTCGATAAAAGGAAAGTGTACAAGTGTTTTTTTTCTGTAATGTTTGAATATATTGATTGTTTTTGACACACACAAAACTAAAGCTCTTCTGTTCCAAAGCCACATGTGTAAAGTGTGACTTGGTGACTGAGAGCAGGACTTCTGACCAGTGTTTGAGAGTTTGATGATAAAACTTGCTTTTGAGGGATGGTTTTATCAGTTTTAAATTTAAAACTTCATTTTGCTGGGCTAACATTTTGTTTAGGAATAGTGGACCATATGAAAAGTTACCCACATGACAAGACCGAAGTCCTTTGTCTTATCTTCTGACAATGCAAAGTTTATGCTACATGCAGTTGGCAAAGTAAACACCAGTAAAGTAGTAAAGGCTATCTGTGTCTGCATCCTTTAACCAAAACGAGAGCGTCTTTACGTTGAAAAACTGCTTCGTCGAGTGCTTTTGTCTGCAGTGAAGCACTTTGTAATTATCTAGACTCAGACCAGAGAAGAATGGGGCGTGTTTTTATGCTTTTTTGTTCACACATGAAGAGGTTTTGAGGCAGTAACCGGAGCCCGAGGTGCTGTTTAAACATGTAGACCAGATCAGCCACAATAACATGTCACTGAAGAGGCAGAACAATAACAACCAAACCAGCTACAGCATCGACTTAAAGAGGTTATGTAATCCTTCTTTAAACTTTATGTAGGATGCACATTTACAACATAATAGTAAAGGCTTTGAGAATCAGTGGATAGAAACCTGTATTGTTTTTAAGAGAATGAATGAGAGCAAACCGTAGGAGAGGGGTTTGTTGATTGATCCGTGCGTTGTGCTTCTTTGTGTTGCACCACACGCCCTCTCGCACACTGAGCTCTGTAGATCAGAAACTGTTGATGGTTCCTCTGACTCGTTTTTGGACCAGAAGAGACCGATCCTTCCAGTCTGTGGCTTCCAGAATGATGGATGAATGATGAACGATCTACCGCTCTCCCTGTGTTCA
Source organism: Rhinogobius similis (assembly GCA_019453435.1). Classification (NCBI taxonomy): domain Eukaryota; kingdom Metazoa; phylum Chordata; class Actinopteri; order Gobiiformes; family Gobiidae; genus Rhinogobius; species Rhinogobius similis. Next base: position 14,561,420 of record CM033630.1, read on the forward strand.
TTTGACTCCATTGATTTGCAAATGTGCAAATGTGGTTTTGTTGAGGCCAGTTATGTAGAAAATGCTAATATATGATTAGCATTGGTGATTAGCTACAGGTCAAAGATAATAGACTAGAAGAAATCATGTAACAACTGAATTATGGCTTGTAAGTGTCTGAAACTTTCCCTGTTTGTGGTAATAGTGCTGCATTAAGTATCAATTCATTTGTGTGATTCTGAGGTTTTAATGCAATAAAAAGTACAAAAAGTCATTTCCCGAAGAAACAATATGTTTCCAACCAACAGCAATTTAACCCATGAACCAATATCCTACTTCACTGTTTCTAAATTTCACATATTCCTGTAAGATTTGTGGCGCCTGGTGAAACAAAACATACATTTCATTGTCAAACTATTGTGGCCCGCTATGTTTATGGTGCATTTTTGTGATGAGATGAGCGATGAGATAATTTAGGTGCTAATCACTAATAGTAACAATCTACATGAACGAGTGCATCATGTAGTAATATTTTCTAACGAGGCTCTGGTGTTACTCATGTGGGGTCAATTAGGGGTTAGGGGCCGGGCCCATGTGAGGTTCCTCGTCCCGGGCCACCAAATTTCTGTTGATGGCCCTGGCTTCTGTGGTTGTTCCATTCATCCATTTTCTTCTGCTTATCCGGGGCCGGGTCGCGGGGGCAGCAGTCTAAGCAGGGACTCCCAGACTTCCTGCACCCCAGACACTTCCTCTAGCTCCTCCGGGGGGATCCCGAGGCGTTCCCAGGCCAGCCGAGAGACATAGTCCCTCCAGCGTGTCCTGGGTCTACCCCGGGGCCGCCTCCCGGTGGGACATGCCCAGAACACCTCCCGAGGGAGGCGTCCAGGAGGCATCCGGAACAGATGCCCGAGCCACCTCAGCTGGCTCCTCTCGACGTGGAGGAGCAGCGGCTCTACTCCGAGCTCCTCCTGTGACCGAGCTCCTCACCCTATCTCTAAGGGTGCGCCCAGCCCCCCGGCAGAGGAAGCTCATTTTGCCCGCTTGTATCTGTGATCTCATCCTTTCAGTCAATCTCACGCTCCATCCTTCCCTCACTCGTGAACAAGACCTCGAGATACTTAAACTCCTCCACTTGAGGCAAGGACTCCCCACCCACCCGGAGAGGGCAAGGCACCTTTTTCCGGTTGAGAACCATGGCCTCGGATTTGGAGAAGCTGATCCTGTGGTCCCCAAACCGGACGCGCCTAGACATTCTGTCCATAAAAATTATGAACAGAAACGGTGACAAAGGGCAGCCCTGGCGGAGTCCAACATATGGTTGTTATTTGCCAAAACAATCCTGGTGTCTGATGTTTGGAGACTAATGCTAACTCCCTCATTGAAAATGCATTAGAGCTAAAACATGGATTTGTGCCGGGCTTATAGAAAGTGGCGTTTTGTTTCCAAACACTGAAAGGGTCTATATCAGTATATACTAACAATTTTTCCTTTGTTTTTCTTCTTGTGCTGCAGCAAAAATGAAAATCGCTTCATTCAACATTCAGAAGTTTGGCCGAAACAAAGCGTCTGACCCAAACATCATCAAGATCCTAGCAAAGGTAACAACAGTGCCACCTACCGATCGGAGTCATGGATTTACCTGTGAGTGACAGAGGCTTATTTTTAATTCATTTGATTTCAGATTGTGTCTCGGTACGACATAATCCTGATCCTGGAGGTTGTGGACAGCAGTGGGAAATCCATCAAAACTCTGCTGGAGGCACTCAACAAGTCAGTCACTCTCATATTATACGTTTAGTTTTGATTGGGCTTTAATTACAACACATCAAAATACTAAAACACATTTTCATCACAAAATAATTGACGTTTCTTAAATATTACTGACTTACTGTGGCCTTTTACTTATGGCTCAAGATAATTCTAAAACTATTCAGGAAAGGAGTTATTGATTTGTTTATTTTGCTCATTTGTTTCAGGCTTAAATCCTGTTCAAATTAATACCAGTTTCAATTCGAGTTTTGTATCTATGACATATTAAAGGTGCTGTACCCGATTTTTATTGTTTTGAAATGTGAAAAACCAAACCAGTTCATGTTAAACTCTTTACATCACTCATATGTATCTCTTACTTTCCTAATGCAGTCCCAGCATCATAAATATTTACCTCCATGAGTTTAGAAGCACTTTTCATGAGTCCCAAAGGGCTAGTGGTAAAGCTAACAAACTTAGCATGCTAACAGCGTATGTCCTGCTTTTTGTAGGATAAAATGTTCCATAAAGAGATGCAGAGAAGGTGCTGTGGTCTCATTTTCACCTGAATAGATGTTTTTAGAATTTATCTATACTGGAGTAAAACAGATTTTACTTTATTACATGCAAAAAATCTGGAACATGGACTGTTTTTCATGTTTCAGTAAACAGTAAAAATCGGGTACAGCCCCTTAAATTTGTTTGACAACCCTAACGTATGCTTAACTAATCCTGAACATTTGGAATATTGTTAAACTATTAATTGTTAATATCTCTTCCAGAGCCAACAGGAAACATCACTACAGCCTCCAGATCAGCAGCAGACTGGGACGGTCCCGCTACAAGGAGCAGTTCATGTTCCTCTACAGGTAGATTACTGAATACTTGTCTTTAGTTGTAAGGAAAAGAATACACTTTGAAAGAATGAAATTAAAGTCTATATGACAGGTTCTCAAAATTGTCTAATTCTGACTTGGTTTGGTGAGAGAGCACCTGTGGCAATTATTTATTATAGTTTTACATTTGTGAAGTTGCCATTTGTGAAGAAATTTTGAAAAATAAAAGTTTTAAATTACTTGAATTTGAGTTCTTCAAAATTTCTTCACAAACTGCAACTTCACAAATGTAAAACTCTGATAAACATTTACCATAGGTGCCCTCCCACCAAACTAAGTCACAATTAGAATATCATGATAGATTTTAACTTGCACATAGATTTTAACTTGTCACTCATTCACTGGACCTGCATTTGTGAGCTTTACTCAAACTGTGGCTTGTTAAACTCACAGGTAACGCTAATTGAGTATACAGTATGTTTTCACTCATTCAGACACGCACCACAACAGAACTGGGACTGACACTAAACTCTAAAACCTGGACTAGACCAGGATTAAACCAGGAGTTGAACCAAACGAAACCAACTCCTCAGGACCAAACCAAAAACCACACACATGCAGCCAAGTAGCAATTATTAAAATATGCCAAACATTTCTAAAACATCACATGCCAAGCCCTAATAATAATAGTGTATATTGATTCTTGTTCAGGGATGACATGGTGAATTTGGTCGGCTCGTATCAGTTTGAGGACTCTAAGACGTTGAACCAAGACGTTTTTTCTCGAGACCCGTACATTCTGAGGTTCAAATGCTCCACGACAGGTGAATGCTACACAGAATTTGTCACACGAAACTGACTTGACTGATTTCATAGCGCGGCATACAGAGGGTTAAAACTATAACTTGTGTTTCAGAGCTGCGGGACCTGGTTCTGATCCCGGTTCACACCACTCCAGAGGACTCCGATGTTGAACTGGACAGACTCTACGATGTGTTTATGGACGTCAAGAAAAAGTGGAAAACAGATGTAAGGACCCAATCTTAAATCAATTAAATGCACAAATACAAAGAAGAATAAAAGAAGAAATGCCAGGCGAAGTGAATTGTCCAACGACACAATGGCAGGATATTTGCCAGGTCTGAGAATGAAACCACCAACTGTTAAAAAAGAAAAGAGAAACTAATTATGACTCATGTAACTAACTTGTTATTAGACTTTAAATATGGTCTTGAGAATCTTAAGTTTAAGAAAAAAAATAATGGTACAATTTAAAAACAAAATGAACATCTGTATCTGGTTCTGTTTGCCCTGGCAGTCATTAGTTTAGGCGCCATCTACTGGCTGCATAGCACTTACACAAGTTAAAAATGTGATTGTCAGGAAAATGCAAAAAAGCTAATTTGCTTCTAGTGATCATGCTTAGATGGCAGAATGACTCAGAACGTATCTGGCAATGATATAAGGATTAAAAACAGCTCGGATCAGTGACGTATCGGAAAAACGTTAGTGATTGAGGGAGTTCAGCAGGAAGTGTTTTTGACGCTCGGAGGGAGAGGATTTTCTAACCAGCATTCATTAACTAGTGTGAATGAAGGTAAATGCAACTCCATTTATGTTTTTGATGACGGAACAATGTTAGAACTAGGTTAAAAACTCAAAAAATTCATTATAGCATAATATGTTTAAAGGGGACATATCATGCAAAATCTACTTTTTTGGCCCTTAGATACCTTTTATTGTGTACTGTGGGTGTCTGGTAGTGGCTAAAAGTTGAAATTAATCACTTAAGTAGCTGCAGAGATATATTTATATAAATTTTGCAACATATTTCTCAGTTCGTTCGAATATCCGCATTATCTGTTACGTATTTTTATCTATCACGTCACAGCGGAACTACTAAAAAAGGTCAAGAGCTTCCAGATAACCACTCGTAGAGACCGCCATCTTTATTTTCCTCGTAGCGATTTTGTAGTCCAAGCGCAAAGATGTCAAAGGTGCGAGTGGACAAGTTAAAATGCTCTGTTCTTGGTTGTGTTACCAGCACAACTCATTACACCGACCGCCTGCATCCGAACAACTGAGATCGGCTGGTTACGTTTTATTTTTCGTGGTAATGTACCACCGACAGTGGGGAAAGTCCAGTTTGTGTGCTAAGCACTTCAAAGAGGAGTGCTTCAGTAACCTCCGCCAGTACAACCAGGGATTTGCTCAAAGATTGCATTTGTTCCTTCGGTCTATGGAGATGACGATATAGTGGAGCGGTAAGTCAAGAAACGCTGAAACACTGTTTATTAGACCTATTTTTTATCCAGTCATTCTTTACCTGTGTTCTGGCCATTTGTGAGGGATTAGCATTACACCTGTAGCTGCCCATCTTTTACTCGGCTGTTTTCCAGCTGCTTAGGGCACATGTCTTTATATATACATATAATACATTTATTTTTGATGTTTTCATAAGGCAGAACTCACATCAGACTGCTCGTAGCTGACATTAGCATGTCGCTAGCGTTAGCATGTCGCTAGCATTAGCGCGCAGCAAGCGTAGCCCGCAGCACCTTAACTACGCTGACTGACTTGACAGTAGCCTTTTCCCCCGGACTGTTGTTGTAGTAAGATGGTAAAGTGAGGGTCCATTAGAAAACCTGCTAATATCGTTCACACACAGTTAAGCTAACGGAGCGCATAGCGAATTACATAGTAGTAAACAAACCATTGAGATGCAGCCATTTGAAGTCTTTGCTGCGGAGGATCGTCTTCTTCGATTTCCTCTTGGTCTGTGTCAGACTCTGGCTCGTGGCTGGATGTTGATTTCTTCGCTTGTTTCCATTTTTCGATTGTCATTACGTTTTTTTCTAACTTTCGAGAAGTTTTGGATCTGACGGACGGACTGTGTTTGGGACTACAACAATGGCTGAACGGGGCGGAGTCTGCGTGCAATGCACATGGGAGGGGGTGGGGTGCAAACTAACTCATTTGCATTTAAAGAGACAGTGCCAAAACAAGGCGCTCAAAAGCGCTCCTTACAAAAGGGGTAAAAGAGAGGCATGTAGAAAGAAAATTAGGAGGAATTCAGACTGTAGATTGCAGGTACAGTTTATTTAGACCCCAGGGAAATGTTTTAAATGTTCAAAAGGTGAAAATAAAAGCATGATATGTCCACTTTAATTCAAGTAAATAAATGTACAAATAAATGCTCCTGGTGAGATTTGAATCGGTTACCTCTGAGCCGGTGGACAGGACTAAATCAGGTCTAAACCAGGATTAATAAGACTAAATTGTGCACATTTTTGTCCTTCAGAATGTGATGATTCTCGGGGATTTTAACGCTGATGGTTCGTACCTTTCTAAAAAAGAAATGAAGTCGATTCGCATCCGCAGTGACAAGAACTTCCACTGGCTCATCTCAGACGACCAGGACACGACGGCGAGCAACAAGAACAGCAACACTTACGACCGGTAAACCGGGGCTAAACCAGGGATAAACCACAAATGAACCAGGGATAAACCAGGACTAAGCCAGGACTAAATCAGAGCTAAACCAGGACTAAACCACAGCAATGACAGGCATAAACCAGGGCTAAACCCAGACTAAAACAGGGCTAAATCAGAGCTAAGCCAGGACTAAACCACAGCAATGACAGGCATAAACCAGGGCTAAACCCAGACTAAAACAGGGCTAAATCAGAGCTAAACCAGGACTAAACCACAGCAATGACAGGCATAAACCAGGGCTAAACCCAGACTAAAACAGGGCTAAACAGGGATAAACCAGGACTAAACCAGGACTAAATCAGAGCTAAACCAGGACTAAACCACAGCAATGACAGGCATAAACCAGGGCTAAACCCAGACTAAAACAGGGCTAAATCAGAGCTAAACCAGGACTAAACCACAGCAATGACAGGCATAAACCAGGGCTAAACCCAGACTAAAACAGGGCTAAATCAGAGCTAAACCAGGACTAAACCACAGCAATGACAGGCATAAACCAGGGCTAAACCCAGACTAAAACAGGGCTAAATCAGAGCTAAACCAGGACTAAACCACAGCAATGACAGGCATAAACCAGGGCTAAACCCAGACTAAAACAGGGCTAAACAGGGCTAAACCAGGACTAAACCAGATCTAAACCAGGGCTAAACCAAAAATACACCAGGTCAAAACCAGTAAAACAAGGACTGAACCAGGGCTAAACAAGGACGTTTAATCCAGGACTAGAACAGGGTTAAAATGGAGCTAAACCAGGACTACACACCACCATGGCTAAAGGAAAACATATTACCACTTCCGTCATTTTGTTTTTCAGAATTGTAGTTTATGGTGACGACATGTTGAAAGCTGTTGTTCCAGGATCGGCCAAACCATTCAATTTTCAGAAAGCCTACGGACTCTCAAACGAACTGGTACTCACTGCTTGACCTTTAATTATCACCTGTTGATTATTTAATTAATTTAGTTTACTTGGCAACATTTTTGATCATGAAATAAATGTCTCTGTTTTGCAGGCGTTAGACGTGAGTGACCATTATCCTGTCGAGGTCACGCTCAAATCCAAGGTCCCAGATGACGAGGACGGTAAGGTTTGGAACTCTTTTTAAGTCTTCAGTTAATGTGAGTGTATAAAAGGGACCTCACAAGTTCTGTAACACTAGTATTTTATCATACACAAAATTATCATCCATCCATCCATCCATCCATATTCTTCCGCTTATCCGGGGCGGGGGGGGCAGCAGTCTAAGCAGGGACTCCTAGACTTCCTCCAGCTCCTCAGAGGGGATTCCGGGGCGTTCCCAGGCTACCCGAGAGACATACCCAGAGACTAGTCCCCAGTCTCTGCTTCCTCCTCAGAAGACGTGACAGTGGAATTGAGGAGATCCTCAAAGTAATCCTTCCACCGTTCGACAACATCCCCAGTCGAGGTCAACAGCTCTCCACCTGCACTGTAAACGGTGATGGTGAAGCACTGCTTCCCCCTCCTGAGGCGTTGGACGGTTTGCCAGAATTTCTTCTGGCCGACCGATATTCTTCCTCCATGGCCTGTCCGAACCTCTCCCAATCCCAGGTTTTTGCACGGGCTGCAGTGCGCTGGTCCTACTGGTACCTGTCAGCTGCTCCAGGAGTACCACAAGCCAACAAGGCCCGGTAGGACTCCTTCTTCAGCCTGATGGCATCCCTTACTTCCGGTGTCCCGCCATCGGGTTCGGGGAATGACACCGCGACAGGCACCAGAGACCTTGCTTGCGACCATAGCTACAAGCCGCCACATCGACAATGGAAGTGGAGAACATGATCCGCTCGGACTCAATGTCCCCAACCTCCCCCGGGATCTGGGAGAAGCTCTCCTGGAGCTGCGAGTTGAAGACCCTGGTGACAGAGGGTTCTGCAAGACGTTCCCAGCAGACCCCACGATACGCTTGGGCCTGCCAAGTCTGTCCGGCTTCCTCCCCCGCCAGCGGATCCAATTCACCACCAGGTGGTGATCCGTTGACAACGCCGCCCCTCTCTTCACCCGAGTGTGCAAGACACGCGGCTGAAGGTCAGATGACACGACAACAAAGTCAATCATTGACCTCCAAGGGTGTCCTGGTGCCACGTGCACTGATGGACACCCTTGTGCTTGAACATGGTGTTCGTTATGGACAAGCTGTGACTAGCACAGAAGTCCAATAACTGAACGCTGCTCGGGTTCAGATCAGGGGGGCCGTTCCTCCTGATTACCCCTCTCCAGGTGTCACTGTTGTTGCCCAAGTGGGCGTTGAAGTCCCCCAGTAGAACAACGGAGTCCTCGGGCGGTGCTCTGTCAAGTGCCCCTCCCAGGGACTCCAAGAAGGCCTGGTACTCTGCACCGCTGTTTGGCCCGTAGGCCGCCACAACAGTGAGAGACCTGTCCCCCACCCAACGGCGGAGGACACGACCCTCTCGTTCACCAGGGTGAACTCCAATACATGACGGCTGAGCTGTGGGGCCCGGCCACCAGACGCTCGCTGTCGAGCACCCTCCCCAGGCCTGGCTCTAGGGTGGGGCCCCGGTTACCCCAATCCGGGTGACATACTCGACCTGTTTGTCATACTATACATAAAGGGCTTATGAACTGCTCTTCGTCTGACCCGTCACCAGGACATGTTCAATGGGTGACCCTACCAGGGGCATGAAGCCCCAGACAACATAGCTCCCAGGATCATTTGGGTACTCAAACCTCTCCACCACGTTAAGGTGGTGTTCAAGGAGGGGCAAAATGATCATATAAGTTTTAATTACTGGCCAATATGGATGACTAGATTATTTGGTTAATTGTTGATTGATACTTCTGAATAAGATTTTGACTGAACGTTCAGAAAGATTTGTTAATATCTAATTCTAAGCCTGCTTTATTCAAGTTATTAGTAAAAGAAAAGAAAAAAAGGAAACATTTGAATTTTTGGGCCATTTTTCCATCAGGTCTAGTTTATTTTAGAAGCTGAGCATTTTATGTAATAATGTTGTTGTTTTAATTATTGTATTATTCTATCCTTGTTTTTACTTCAAATCAAATCTTATTTAAAAAGTGCTTTTCATACATAAAATGTAACACAAAGTGCTTTACTTCACCTGTGAAACACTTTGGGCACCACTTGTAATAAATGTGCTATATAAATAAACTTGACCATGACCATGACCTACTCAAAAGCAAAACTTTTTTTTGTACTAGTATGTGTACAAAATGAACCAAACCAAGAGATTTAAACCTGGTTCTGTCAATTTTGGATGTAAATGTCCCAAACATACAATTTACAAAACATACTGTTTTTACACATAAAATGCTTGATTTCTCTATGAAAACATTACACAATGAAAAACTTGAACGTAATACATTTTATTCTTACATTTCTGTGAGTAAAGTATAGTAGAAGTTTCACATTTATATCTTTAAATTCTAGATTTCTGCAGTGTCTTGCCTAAAAAAAAACACTCCCACCATTCAATCCTGACCTGTTTTATTGAATGTGTATTTTTGTCTATCACCATCTCCCTGTTTTTCACATGTGACTGTTGTTCCTTCAGGGGGGTTGGACGAGGCTGAGCTGCTGCATGCTCTAGCGCCCCCTCTGCCCCCTCTGCCCTCGGTGGCGGTGGATGAAGAGGTCCTGTCGCTGCAGAAGGAAAACCTGCTGCTGGAGAGAGAGAAGCTCAACCTGGAGATTCAGATGCTCAAGATGCAGATGGAGAAACTCAAATCAGGATCATAAACCAACATTAAATGTGCAGGTTTTTAAGAAGCCGATATGAAATGGAGGACATGACTAAAAACATGACTAAAAAGAGGAAAACTAGGACAACAACGACTAGTAAAAACGAAAACAGGACTAAACTAGGAACTCAAAACATGGACTAATCCAGGACTAAAATAAAGCTATAGACAAAATCAGAACTTAAAGTGCATTAGGATTCTCTAACTTTTATTATTATTACCTCTTGTAAATATAGTTTTTCACTGATCAGGTAGCCATCATCATGACATCAATTTGTTTACTTTCTATAACTTTTCTTCACAAACGGTTACATGATTGGTGTAAAACTATAATTTATGCTGACCACAGGTATTAATAGACCAAATAAAGTTGAAATTATAAAGTCATACAAACCTATCATACGCACTTTAACTGCGGTCTATACAGGACTGGACCAGGACTAAAATATATGACCAATCCAGGAGTCAGCACTAAACATGGACTAAACTTGGACTGAACCAAACCAGGGCTATAAACTCATATTTTATTAGGCGTTCTAAACCAGGGATAAAGAGGAACTAACCTAAGACTAAACTAGGACCAAACCAGAACTAAAGTAAAGGTGGAAGCTAAAGTGAGACTAAACCAGAATTGAATTGACTATTATATGAAACCAAGACTAAGGACTTAACCAAGACAACTCTAGACTCGACCACAGCTTTTGTTAACGTGAAAATCCTAATCAAAGATATAAGACCAAGCTAGGACTAAAATAAGACTAAACCAGGTCTGAATTAGGGGTTAAACCAGGAATAAACTCAGGATTAAACCAAGATTAAGCTAGAACTAACCTGTACTATTTTTCTTTTTGTTTTTTTTAAAACCAAACCTACATATTTCACTGAATAAACTGAGTGTTTTAACGTTTACTCTATTGTCGCAAAACTCCGGTGAATGCTTTTCAGTGTACTTTTCACAATAAAATAATGTCATGTTTTCACAATGTGTTTTATTTTCTCCTTCACTTCATATAAGAAATACTAGAAATGATGGTAAACTTTCTGGTTCTGTTTCCAGTATTTGGTATTTTAATTAGATGTTGTATTTTCATGTGAAATTTTATGGATGGAACTTCCTCAAAGCAACATATAACCGTTTTATTACCATCATAAAACACTGCATTTTCCTCTTCATACATGTTCAACAGGAATGCTCCAATTATAGGATTATAGGCTGCACAGTAGACTTCATGCAGACAACAGAACATATTTTAACTGTATTATGTCAGTACTACAAGAGGTAAGCACATTTTTCCAAGATATTATAGAAAAAACACCTGTAGGTTTAAACTCTGTTTGATGGTTAGACGACACATTTCTGAAAAAAGTAGTTAACATTGTTACATTTAAGATTAAAACATTGTTACATTTAAGATTAAAATCCTGATAAATATTTACCACAGATGCCGTCCCACCAAACTGAGTTACAAATAGAAAAATGGGAAAACCTGTCACTGAGACTAAACCAGGAATAAACCAGAATTTTATTGACTATTATCTGAAACCAAGACAACTCTAGACTTAACCACAGCTTTTGTTAACCTCTTTTGGCCTTTTTGTTTTTACTTTAATGCTATCTGGTGGAACATTCTGTGCAAGTAATAAGTAATAACTTTCATGGAGACAAGCAGGTGGCGGACCCTCTGCCAGAATGTGTACCTAATGCACCTTTAAATTACAGCGGCCATGATCAGAGGTCTGGAGTTGGACTGGAGTCAGACTGGTCACTGTTTTGATGATATGAGACTTGACTCAAATGGATTAAGACTTTGGACTCGACTTGGACTTGAAGGCCAATGGCTCCAGACTTGATTTGGACTTTTCGACTTGAGGCTTCTCCAATCCTCCAAAAAACGACGTGTTTTGAAGCCATTTTCTCTTTACAGTTGATACTTAGAGGCGACTAAAAAGAAGAACCATGTACAAAAATCATATGAATTGCAAAGTTATTTTCTGCAATCTGGTACAGTGACTTGAAAGGACTTAAAACTCAAAGCAAAGACTTGACTTGGACTTGACTTGGGCTTGACTTAGACTTGACTTGGGCTTGACTTAGACTTGACTTAGACTTGACTTAGACTTGACTTGGACTTGACTCAGACTTGACTCAGACTTGACTCAGACTTGACTTAGACTTGACTTAGACTTGACTCAGACTTGACTCAGACTTGACTTGGACTTGAATTAGACTTGAGTCAGACTTGACTGGGACTTGACTCAGACTTGACTTAGACTTGACTCAGACTTGACTCAGACTTGACTTGGACTTGACTCAGACTTGACTTGGACTTGAGTTAGACTTGACTTAGACTTGACTCAGACTTGACTCAGACTTGACTTAGACTTGAGTCAGACCTGACTTAGACTTTACTTAGACTTTACTTAGACTTGACTTAGACTTGACTCAGACTTGACTCAGACTTTAATTAGACTTGACTTAGACTTGACTCAGACTTGACTCAGACTTGACTCAGACTTGACTTAGACTTGACTTAGACTTGACTTGGACTTGACTCAGACTTGACTCAGACTTGACTTAGACTTGACTTAGACTTGTCTTGGACTTGACTTAGACTTGACTTGGACTTGAGTCAGACTTGACTTAGACTTTACTTAGACTTTACTTAGACTTGACTTAGACTTCACTCAGACTTGACTCAGACTTTAATTAGACTTGACTTAGACTTGACTCAGACTTGACTCAGACTTGACTCAGACTTGACTTAGACTTGACTTAGACTTGACTTAGACTTGACTCAGACTTGACTCAGACTTGACTTAGACTTGACTTAGACTTGTCTTGGACTTGACTTAGACTTGACTTGGACTTGAGTCAGACTTGACTTAGACTTTACTTAGACTTTACTTAGACTTGACTTAGACTTCACTCAGACTTCAGTCAGACTTGACTTGGACTTTAATTAGACTTGACTTAGACTTGACTCAGACTTGACTCAGACTTGACTCAGACTTGACTTTACTTAGACTTGACTTAGACTTCACTCAGACTTCAGTCAGACTTGACTTGGACTTGAATTAGACTTGACTGGGACTTGACTCAGACTTAACTCAGACTTGACTTAGACTTGACTCAGACTTGACTTGGACTTGACTCAGACTTGACTTGGACTTGACTCAGACTTGACTCAGACTTGACTCAGACTTGACTTGGACTTGACTTAGACTTGACTCAGACTTGACTCAGACTTGACTTGGACTTGAATTAGACTTGAGTCAGACTTGACTGGGACTTGACTCAGACTTGACTTGGACTTGAGTCAGACTTGACTTAGACTTTACATAGACTTTACTTAGACTTTACTTAGACTTGACTTAGACTTCACTCAGACTTCAGTCAGACTTGACTTGGACTTGAATTAGACTTGACTTAGACTTGACTCAGACTTGACTCAGACTTGACTTAGACTTTACTTAGACTTGACTTAGACTTGACTTAGACTTCACTCAGACTTGACTGGGACTTCACTTGGACTTGAGTCAGACTTGACTTGGACTTGACTGGGACTTGACGCCAAAGACCCACCTCTGACGCATTAATCAGTTAACACAGGATTTACGGGTTTCTTTTCATGTTATGTGGTACCTTGAAGATTGAATTTTTTGTTTTAATTTTTAAGAGTTTAGATTAGTCAGATTCATCACTCTGAAAATGGCTACCTTTCTCAACATGTATACATTATTGTAACCACCTTCCTTCCTCTTGAGTGGTTCTGGTCCAAGTGGATGTGTCAGTCTGAGTCCATCTACAGTGTGTCCGTCCGTGGGAGTAGGATCTCTCCTTCATGTGGTTCTCCTCGAGGTTTCTACTGTTCCCTCCACAGGGTTTTTTGTAGAAGGAGGGTCAAGGACAGGTGATGCTCCAGGACATTTATCCACTGCTAAATCCTTTTGAACATTGTTTAATTGAACTGCTTTCTATCTGTGGCCCATCAAGGCAACCATTGTTGTGATTTTGGGCACTGCAAAAATAAACTGAAATGAATGAGGGCAGGCAGGAAATTGCGTTAAGCCACAACAAGTCAAATTAGAGTCAAAATATCAGATTTAACATTTTGCATTTTGAAATTACCTTTAAAATAGTATTAGCAACAGTAATGGTTGTAGTAAGTGCAACATTGATCTGAGCCCTCCAACGCAGACTTCTAACAAGTAAAGTCTAGACTCATTTGAATGAAAGCTTACAGTGTTTTTCCATGACGGTTCAGACATGTTAATTTTGCTGTGGGGCCCCTCAGAGCGGGGCCTCAAAGGAGACACTGGACCTGTGAGTACAAGCCCACACATGTGACTGCACTTCATTTTTCATGTTCTGAGAGTGAAAATAATATATAATTATTTCAAATTCACTGGCCAATTTGATCATTTATTATTTGTCTTATCCATTAAGGTGAGGTGCCACAGGTGAACAGCAAAAAATGTACATATCAATTTGAAACTTTTTCTGTACTTTACGCACTAATATATATAGATTATACGTTTTTCATCATGTAAAGTTTTCGTATAGAAATAAGCCATATTATGTGTAAAAACTCAATATTGCACATATTTGGGGCATTTCAGGTTGACAGACTAAAATTTCTTGCTTCATTTTGTACACATAAATGTTCAGTGCGGAGTTCAGATTTCTTATTTAGTTTTCAAATGAACTCGATCTGATTTTCACACTGCAGAACCAGAGGTTTTAAATCTAAACCGTCCTTAGGCACATCGTTAAAATTCACATGCCTTCATTTTTGATCCTGTGCACAGCTTTTTTCAGATCAAAAAGTGAAACTAGGGAGGACCACCCAAATACAGCCAATCAGAGCACTGCTTTTAGCTTTTTGAGCCAAAACACTTCATTATTAGATGCACAAGTCTCATTTTAGTCACAGAGTGCTTCTTTTACAAGACAATCATTGATGGAAACGCAACATTTACAACCAAAAAAGTCAAGTACCGCAGCTTTAAAACTTCAAGAAATTAGACTTAGAATATCAACAAATGCTTCTGTACGTTTGGTCAAAATCTTGTTAAGCACGAGATTGTAAAGTTTGGTGTGTGGACGGATTTTAACACAACGTCCTCTGAAATTACAATGTCCCAGAGAAATCTATGGATCAAGTGTATACAATGAAAGAATAAAAAGCAGATTGGACAAGTTTGTTTCCAAATGAAGCCGATTTGTTGAGGGAGGGAGGGTTTTGTTTGTTATGCACTCTTATCTGCACTCTTTCAAAACTGTTGAAAATTAGTCTCTGATGAGATAGCGCCTGTCCTTTGTCATATTTTAGATTCAAGTTTAGATTCTTGCACATGTTCCACTGAATGGAAAAGAGCCAAAATAATACCAATACTTAAGCATTAATCTTTTTGCTTGTTCAAATAGTCCTCTATGGTCTTTTACCATTGTTGAGTAAAATAATGGAAAAGGTTGTTTCTGATCAAACAAAAAATGACTTTCTTACAAACAGATTACTCACAGATTTTCAGCACGCCTCAGGCGGGGTCACTCTTCTGCCACAGCACTGACACACATGACACACCATTGGCTTAGACTAATTGACCACAAGAATATTGTCGGAGCAGTAATGTTGGATTTCTCTGCTGCGTTCCATATTATTAATCATCAAATAACTAAAATGTTATGGTTTTGAAATGTCATCTATACAGTGGTCGCAGAGTTATTTAACAAACAGAACTCAGTCGGTCTTTTTTAATCATTCCTATTCTGAGATCAGGGAAGTGACTTGTGGAGTGCCCCGGAGCAGTATTTTTACAAATGATCTGCCTTTTGGTTTGGAAAAAGATACAGCCGTTGTATATTGTTGTGCATCTTCTGTTGAGGAGCTGAATACAGTGTTGAATCAGGAGCTCCAGTCTGTGCTAAAGCAGCCACCAGACTTATCACCATCATTTACCTGCACTGAACAGCCCTGTTTTACTGTAAACAATCAGGTGCATGATATATCAGTAATGTACATGTCAGATACATCACTGACAAAACAAATCTGGAAAAGTCTTTAAAGATTTACACAATTCCAAATGCAAAATCCATTTGTTGCCTAAAACAACCTAAGCACACGTCTGCAGGTTTGATCAAAATAGATCAAATAAAAGGGTCTAAATGCACAAAACATTGCCTACATTTGTCTAATGTATTAATGTATAAAATCATACAGAACATATTTGAAGAGATTTTACTTTGAATCGTCGTGTCATGAAGCTGATTGGCTGCTCACGCTGTCAGTGGGTGGGTTCATTAGCTGTGTTTGGTGTTCATTTGGGTCACTGACTGTTTGTTTTCAAAGAGAAAAACGAAGACCCCTCGTCTTCACACTTTGACGTGAATTGTGGATAAAGTGACAAAGTCTCGTTGTCTTAAGTTTGTGACCAGTTTTACAGCAAAAAACTGAAGCACATTGGATTTTACCTTGATGCTGTACTGACCTCTAGTGGTTAAAAGCTGTAAATGCATTGAGCAAAAGTGAAAGTGAAAATAACAACGCTAAACAGATGCTGCTGTTAATGGAGACAGATTAAATTAGACCAGGATAAACTGGTTTAGCAGTTATAAACAAACAGAAAATGATTGAATTATTTTGTGCTATAAAGTAAGATAACTGTAGCTGAGACTAAAAAAAAAAAAAAAAACAGAAAAAGACCAGATTGCTAGGTGTGCCTTAAAAATGTCAATTTTGGGGTGATGGATAATTAACACAGATTGGAGTTTCCTGAGCAAATGTCTGCACACAAAAGAAGAAGAAGAAGAAAAAAAAAGTAAAACAGTCACCATTGCTAAATTTAAATAGTAGAAATAACATTTTTAAAAACTAAACTAAACTAAACTAAAACATCTAATTTGGATTGACTAGTGAGACTAGAATCTTTTCCACCAATAAAAGTGTCCTACGAGTCAAAAAAGATTGACAAACAGTGTCATAATGATGAATATACTGCTGTTGTGTCCTTGGGCAAGACACTTCACCCTCTTTCTGTGCCAGAGAGGGTTAAAGCGCTGTGTTATCATTAGCATAACAATAAATAAGATCAGGACAGTTTAAAGTTTAAAAGTTTAAAGTTTTGCAAAAATAGTATAATCTTTATTTGTTTAACTTTTTTTTTTTTTTTTTTTAAGACCAAATTTGTATTTACATTGTTGGACTGGGAGTGCTTTAGATCACCCAAGAGGAATTAAAGAAGAGGAAGTTAGTGAACACAGTAACAATTTTCTTTAACACTGATTAAAACACAATGAGATTACTAAAACATTTACGTCTTAAAGTGTCTTTTAGCTTACATGTAAAAGATTGAGAAATTGTAGAGTTTGAACAAGTTCCCAGAGCCGTCCCGAGTGTTTAGGTCCACAACCTGGGGGTCTCGTGAGCCATGAATGAGAATCTACCTCAGCATCAGTCTGCATCGCTCTAAAATATGCAGTGTATCTTTAAATCCAGCAGAACTGGTAGAATAAATAATAAGACCATAGTATTTTGTGTAGCCTATTGAAAAAAATGAGTTTAAAATTGTACAATTAAAATGCGGCAGAATTCCAGAAACTCTCTAATGTTGATGAACAAATGGCCCACTTCTTCACATTTTCTTCCTGGTCCGCCTCTGATATTTAAAGGGGCTGTACCTGTTTTTTCCTGTATTGAAACATGAGAAACATAACTAGTTTGTTTTAGAGTCTTTCAGTCAGTCACATGTATCACTCTCTGACTTCATCAAATCAAATCAATTTATTTTTATAATGCCCAAAATCACAACAACAGTTGCCTCGATGGGCCACAGGTAAAAGCAGTTCAGATAACTGTCCCAGAATGCCCCTGTCCTTTGACCCTCCTTCGCGGCGAGGAAAAACTACAAAAAACCCCATGGGAAAAAGTAGAAACCTCGGGGAGAACCACAGTGAATGAGAGATCCTACTCCCACGGACGGACAGGCTGCAGCTGAACTAGGACTGACGCATCCACTTGGACTGTGGAGCCAGAACCACTCAAGAGGGAGGTGGCTTTAAAAAGAGTTCCTCAGGCGGACGAGGAGCAGTCCACCAGTGTGAGATCCCTCCAGCAGGAGAAGAGGAACAGTTCATCTAAAGTAGCAGGAGTTCGTCCAGGCAGACGAGGTGTGGCTAATCCAGCTGTCCAGGCGGGTGGCGCATAGATCGTCCAGTGTAGAGATCGATCCTCCAGACAGATGAGGGTGGGGGGGTCGTCACTGGAGCAACGCTGCCTGAAACAATCTCCACTCCCGGGGAAGTGGAGAGAAGAAAACATGAGAACAGCAATGACCAGACTACAGTGGAAGTAATATTAAATATTGTTGATAGGTAAAGTAGGAAGAACCAGAGGATAGTGTTCAAGCTGCCATACTTCTCCAGCAGAATTGCTCCAAGGGCAGCGTAGCTAAAACTGTAGGTTTTTATTTCTGTTCCTAACTGGCCTGACCATAAGCTATTTCAAAGAGGAACGTTTTGAGCCTGGTCTTAAATGTAGAGACTGTGTCGGCCTCTTTACATGCACAGGAGCTGGTTCCATAACACAGGAGCTTGGTAGCTAAATGCTCGACCTCCTACTGTGCTTTTAGAGACTCTGGGGACTAACAATAGTCCAGCATTTTGAGAACGAAGAGCTCTGTTTGGATGGTACGCTACTATTGCATCTTTGAGGTAGGATGGGGCCATATTGTTTAAAGCTTTATAAGTCAGGAGGAGGATTTTAAATTTGATTCTAAACTCAACAGGAAGCCAGTGAAGAGAGACTCCAACACTGGTGAAATATGATCTATTTTTCTAGTACCTGTTAATAATCTTGCTGCTGCATTTTTGAACCAGTTGAAAGCTTCTTATTGAGCTTTTAGGACACGCTGTAAGCAGGCGTTACAATAGTCTAATCTGGATGTGACAAATGCATGGATGAGTTTTTCGGCATCATCTCTGGGCAGGATTTTCTAATTTTGGCTGATGTTACGCAGATGAAAGTAGGCTGTTTTACAGGCTTGATTTATATGAGCTTTGAACGAGAGATCTTGGTCAAATAGGACCCCAAGGTTTCTTACAGTAGAGCTGGGGGCTACAGTGATATTGTCAGAGAAACTATCTGGTCAGATAAAGAGTCTCACCAGGTGCTTAGGGCCCAGCAGAATGACCTCGGTTTTCAGGGTTAAGGAGCAGATAATTAAGAGTCATCCAGGTTTTATGTCTTTCACGCAGGCACTAAGTCTGTCTACTTGATGGGTCTGATCAGGTTTCATTGATAAATACAGCTGAGTGTCATCTGCATAGCAGTGGAAGTTAATGCCATGCTTTCTGATGATCATACCTAAGGGCAGCATATAAAGTGTGAACAGAACTGGACCAGTACTGAACCCTGCGGCATTTACCGTAGGTTACTTTAGAACATGGGGAAGATCTCTGGTTTACATTAACAAACTGGTACCTATCAGATAGATAGAGATTTAAACCAGCTAAGGGCGGTTCCACTGACACCTACATCACATTCTAACCTCTGCAGTAGAATGTTGTGGTCGATGGTGTCAAGCCGCTGCTGAGGTCCAACAGAACCAGGATTGAGACCTGTCCATCATCAGCAGCTAATAACAGATCATTTGTGACTTTAACTAGTGCAGTTTCAGTGCTGTAGTGCATACGGAACCTGACTGAAAACTTCAAATAAATTATTGTCCTGCAGGTGGCGACAAAGCTGTTTAATCACAATTCTTTCAAGGATTTTAGAGACAAAGGGCAGATTAGAAATAGGTCTATAGTTTGCCAGTGTGTCGGGGTCTAGATTAGGCTTTTTCAAAAGTGGTTTAACCACTGCATATTTGAAGGACTGAGGGACATAGCAGCTTTCTAGTTAAGTATTTATTATATTAAGAATGGGATTTATAATTGGGGAGAATTTCTTTGAGAGTCTACTTGGGATTGGGTCTAAAATACAAGTTGATGTTTTGGAGGACATAATGACTGAAGTTATCTCTGCCTGATCAACAGCAGTGAACCTATCTAGTATTACTGAAGGGTTTGTATGGGACACTAGCTTTGCAGTCTGGGCTTGCTCGGTACTGATAGTGGGAGTAATGTGCATTTAGTTTATCTCTAATAGTTGTGATTTTGCTGCTAAAGAATAGAAGAAAGTCATTGCAGCTTAGAGTAACTGGTATTGAGGTTCTACTGCTGTGACAGTTTGTCAGCCTGGCTACAGTGCTGAAGAGAAATCTAGAGTTATTTTTATTTACTTCTATTAAATTTGAATAATATCTGGTTTGAGCCTTACGCAGAGCCTGCTTATAAGACAGAAGGCAAATTTTCCATTCTTTTAGGGATTCTTCTGTGTGGGAGCTGTGCGTAAGGATCTCTCTAGTTTTCTTACCCTTTGTTTGTGAGAAACTTAGTTCTTCATTGTACCAGGTAGGCTCGTTTTGGCCTGATTACTTTCTGTTTAAGTGGAGCTGCAACATCAAGAGCAGATTTTAGAGAGTTGACCATTGAGTCAACAGAGTTATCAATAGCACTGGGGCTGGCGCTGTTAACGACAGGATCACATGACGTAACATTAAATATTGGTTCTATTATTTCTCTGAACTTTAAAATAGATTTTCAGATATTGTCCTTTTCATTATAGTTTTAGTCTGAGGAGCTGGATAGTCCTTAAGAATAAACTGAAAGGTAATTAGGAAGTGATCTGACATTATTGGGTTTTGGGGGAAGACATTTAGGTCACTAATCTCTATTCCATAAGTTAGAACCAGGTCCAGAGTGTGCTGGTGACTGTGGGTTGGTTTATTTACATTTTGAGTGAAACCAATGCTATCTAATAAAGCGCTAAAGGCATTACTGAGGCAATTATTTTCATTCACATGAATGTTGAAATCCCCAACCACCACAATATTTTCCCAGTCTAATACTAAATTTGATAGGAAGTCAAAGAATTCTGTTAAGAATAATGAATAAGGACCAGGAGGTCGATAGATTATTATGAACAGAACAGCTTTTTGGTTTCTCCAGTTTGGGCAGGTGATTGATAGGATAAGGCTTTCAAATGAGCAAGACTCATTATTAATTTTGTTAATTTTAGGACTCAGGAGTAAACTAGAATGTGAAATTACTTAAAGCTAAAGATTCACCGGCGTGAGTATTTAAGCACTTTTCACGAGTCTCTGAGCACAGAGCATGGTTTGCCTTACGGGGTAAAGCTAACAAACATTAGCATGCTAACGACACACTTCATGCTTCTCGTAGAATAAAACACCCTATACAGCGTTGTGTTCTCATTTTCATCTTAATGGACGCTTTTACAAAATATCTGTGCTGGAGCAAAACAGATTGTACTTAATTACATGCACAAAAAAAAAATCCAGTACATTAATTAGTTCAGTGAATGAATTAGCACCTTCAACAGTGTTTGTCAACTGCAAAAAAAAAAAAAAAAATCTTGTTTAGGGCCACCAAATGCTTAACTTTGCAAGCTCCAATAAATAGCAGCAGCAAACTGAAATGACATGAGGCCGAAAGAGGACCTGGAATTGGACGTTATAATCTGCGAGGATCAAACGTTTTTTTGTCATTTCTCATGAGTTTGTTAAAGTCCTTAATAATAAAACTGATGTGAAATAGCGAACAGGAAGTCTCACACCCAGAGCCTGAGTTATGGTGAAACAGGTGGAGACGAAGAGGACAAACCACAAACAACTTGCTGCATCTGAATGTGTGAATCTGTCGCATGCTCCACCTCATCCTCTCATTGCCAATTTATAATCACGTTTTTTCAAGAGGTTGGTAAATGAAGTAGAATTTACTGCATTTTCCATGTTTATTTATCCTATTTTTATTGCATGCAACTATTTCTTTCATTCCTGTCCTAAACTGTGTGTTGCAACAGTGGAATTTCCCCATTGTGGGACAAATAAAGGATCTCTTATCTTATCTTATCTTATTTCTATGTCACTTTGTGCTTCTCATCAGAGTTTTCACACCAGGACCATTTTAACTTAAACGCATTTGAAGTACCCAAATCTAAAAGTGAGCTCTGGAACAGTGGCTATTCTCTCAATATCACAGTAAAGTAGTGCAGTGAACATTTAAAGAGGAAAAATAAACCACAAAATGGTTTGGGATTGTAAAATGTATTTATTCTGCCCTCCTTGTTTAAAGTTGTTAAGAACATTAAGTTATTGCACATATGAATATTCCAATAGTTCACCCCAAATGTATGCTCCCGTCTAACCAGCACATGTAAAAAAACAACAACAATTCAATTCAGTTTGTGTTTGTAGCGCAGTTACAGTTGCCTCGATGGGCCACAGGTACAAAGAGCAAAAAACTAAAGCTTCCTTCAAGAGCAATTCAAGAGACACGACAGAAAAGTTACAGAAAATGACACTTGAAGAGGAGGGGCCTGTACTTCATTTTGTTTTGGGTCCACCACTGATTCTGCCCAAGCCACGCCCCTAATAAAGCCATATAGTAAATAAAAATATAACATTATAAAATCATAAATGAATCTCCTGTATCTGAATCAGCTGGAACGTGTGTTAAAATGCACAAACATACAGGAAATATGGTCTGATTTCTTAAATATTCTTCTGGAGAAGGACCTCCAAACCCCCTGTTAGCTTTTTAGAACATAAGCTGTTGCACAAATGAACTCGATTTTTCCAATAGTTCACTTATCACCCCAGATGAATGAACCTGTCCAGCCACCACATGTAAAAACAAAACAAAATCCCCTCCTCTCAAGAACAATTAATTTTTTGCAATTTCAAATAGGATTGACTATTTATACTTTTTGAATACATTCATCTGTAAATTAGGTTTTTGCTTTCTGCTCACATCATTATTTTTGAGCTACTACTACTTTTTATTTACTACACACTTAAATATGATTCACTTGTAAATACTATCTTATTTTAAAGTATAATAGTGTAGTTTGATTTCAGCTGCTACCTGGAAATAGAGAAACTAATCATGAAATAAACAACCAAGTGAGGAAGTGTTTCAGGAAATGAAGGAACCTCTGATGATTAGATAAAAACAAATTGAAGAACATGAAGCCTGTTTTAAACTCCCCACATCAATCACAAAATAACTAATTTTTTTAATCCATCAGATATATTAATCCTCTGAAATGGACCCAGCCTTTCATTCCTGATGCAGAACATGAATAAAATGCCAACCAATAAATAACTAAACCAGGACTAAAAACATTCATGAACAAACGGGTTTAAAAATCATATAAGACTTTACAAGATATAACCCAATCTCTGGACTACATCATATAAAAGAAACTTGCTTCATTGATTCATTTTAGATTAAAAGTGTGCCTATTTTTCTCACAGTACGATATTGCAAAGTGCAGCAGTGCAGGATGAAAAGGTTTATCTTTGAGTGTTACTTATGGTAAAGGTGTCAGTAGCATTTACACTTTCTCTCACCGGAAACACAAACGGCTGCAGGTTGTTAAAATTGTCCAGTTGTTTCATACCATGGTTTGACTCTGAGTGAGACGACTAAAGGCCAATTCATACTTCATAAGAAGTACGAACTTTGTTCGTGCGCCTCGGGCTGTAAGAACAAAATTACGTCATTTTGTTCTTACAGCCTCTGTTCGGCTGTTCTCGCAGCCTGTTCTTGGCACATCAGCTGAGCAGAACTTTGTTCGGCAGAGCTGTGCGTCAACTAGGCTCTGATTGGCCAGTTTTTCAAAAGGGGCGGGGTAAATTTCCTTGGGCGCATGTTGGAGAAATAGTGTTTGTTATCCTAAAGACAAGGTGGTCAAACCGACGGGCTGACATCCGGAAGTACGAAAAGTGCCTCTCCTCGTCTATCTCCGTCATTTGTTGAACGAGCAGACTGTATTCGCCCTGTACGACCCGCGTCGTATTTAGCGGCCGGACATGCCATCTTCACTCATTTCGTTCTGTCTCCTCGGCCAGCGCATGTAAAAAAAAAAAGTCGTCATCCTCCTCTCTCATCCACTCAAAAACTACATCTTCCATTGCTAAAACGATATCAACTGAGCTGTCAGCGATGGTAATCTCCATAGAAACAGCGTGGAAACAGTTGTTGGGATCACGGGGGGCGGGGTCTGAAGGAGTTCGGCTGCGCGGCGCTTGAGCTGAAGTATGAATGCCAGAGCCGAAACGAAGTTTGTTCTTGTTCTTACAGCCTGAGGCGCACGAACAAAGTTCGTACTTCTTATGAAGTATGAATTGGCCTTAAATCAGATCATTATAATCAGTGAAAACAAACAAACACACAACAAAAACACATTGCAATGCCAGAAGCACATCTCAGAGCTCTCTTTCATTTAAAAAACACAAACAAAATAATGTAAAAAATGGCAGGAAATGTTCTTCTCTTGTTTTGTTTGCCATGTCCTATGTTTTGTGCCAACTTCATAGACTTTAGCATTATTTGGACCCATTTTTGTCATGTTTTATTTTCATTATTGTTGTTTAGAGTTGCTTAATGCGCTCATATCGCGGCCACAAAATGCATCTGAAAAGTCTGTCTGTAATGTTCGAGATATTATATGAAGCCAGTTCCCTCGCAGCAGTTAAGCCTTTGTTTACCCGTTGCTATGGAGATGTAAACAGAGCACTGATGTGAATGAACTGTTTCCGGAAACCAGCATTGCAATTTTCACTGATAAACATAGGTAACTACTCAACTTAAGCAACCGCACTGTAAACAAAGCACACCTAATTCACACAATAGTTATAGACTAGAAATACAACTTCAAGTCGATACAACAGACACACATTTTACTAAAACAAAGTGATCATGATCATATGTAAGCGTTTACTAAACATTTAGCCTTTTTGCCCCCAGTTTGACAATTAAAGTTTATGATTGTACTTCCTGGTTGGACATGAACAGCAATTCAACTGTTACCTAGCAACCGCACTGTAAACAAGGCTAAAATCCCTATAAATTATACAATAGTTATTTTCACAAATAATAATACCTGAATACTTTCTTTCATTGAATGTTAACAAAACGTTGCTATTTTTTAACAATATATATTTTAATCTATAATTAACAAACAAGATAAAACACATAAACAAAACAAACATAAATAAATAAATAACAATTAAAACAATAGTGATATAATAACAAAAAAAATCAACAAGGTACTGGGAATATACACATACATACATTGCTTTCTACCTGTGGCCCATCGAGGCAACTGATTTTGGGCGCTACAAAAATCAATTGATTTGAATGCACAAATACACATGCTAAATTTTTAAAAACTATATATATATATATATATATATATATATATATATATATATATATATATATATATATATTGTATACTAGCCGTAAGGAAGGAGGCCGTGGACTAGTGAGCGTGAGAGCCACTATCCAGGATGAATCATCCAAGATCCACAAGTACATCAAGGATAAGGCCCCAGAAGACGACGTGCTCAGTGAATGTCTCAGGCAATGGGGAACAGAGGATACCTCATGGGAGGACAAGCCCCTACATGGGATGTACCACCGGAACATAACTGACTGATACATAAATGGCTGATATCAAGAAATCCTACCAGTGGCTGGAGCGGGCTGGATTGAAGGACAGCACAGAGGCACTCATCATGGCTGCACAGGAACAGGCCCAGAGCACCAGAGCGATAGAGGCCCAGATCTACCACACCAGACAAGACCCACGGTGTAGACTGTGCAAAGAAGCTCCTGAGACAGTCCAACACATAAGTGCAGGGTGTAAGATGCTGCAGGGAAAGCATACATGGAACGCCACAACCAAGTGGCTGGTATAGTGTACAGAAACATCTGTGCGGAGTACGGATTGGAAACCCCAAGGTCAAAGTGGGAAACACCTCCAAAGGTGGTAGAGAATGACCGAGCGAAGATCCTGTGGGACTTCCAGATACAGACTGACAGAATGGTAATGGCAAACCAACCAGACATCGTGGTGGTGGATAAAGAGCAAAGGAAGGCCGTTGTGGTTGACGTGGCAACATCAGGAAAAAGGAGCATGAGATATTAGAGAAATACCAAGAGCTCAGAGAAAAGCTTGAGAAGGTGAATGCCAAAGTGGTGCCCGTGGTGATCAGAGCACTTAGGGCAGTGACCCCCAAACTGGAGGAGTGGCTTCAGCAGATCTCTGGAGGAGCATCAGACATCTCAGTCCAGAAGAGTGCAGTGCTAGGAGCAGCTAAGATACTGCGCCAAACCCTCAAGCTCCCTGGCCTCTGGTAGAGGACCAGAGCTCAGAGATGGATGTGACCACCCGTGGAGGGTGAGAAGGGAATTTTTAAAATATACATATACACATACACACATGTATATATACATACACAGGCACATATACATATATATGCATACATAAACAAACATACATATACACTACATTAAATACAGAATTAGAAAATCATGAGAACCTGCCATGTAGACTTTAATGCGGTTAGATGAAAGATTAAAAATTAGTTCCTTGTGTGTTTATTTCACCAGCCTTATATGGATTGACTTCTGCTCTGTTTGAATTCTCTCATGTCATGTTTTACAACTCACTGCTACTTCCTGCTTTTTGCAACACATTTCAACACATTTTTGGACATTTAATATTGTTAGAATGTTATCTCACTAAAACAAAAAAAACAAACAAACTGTCATATCTCACACTGTTTATCCCTTTTACATAAACAAGTCTGCAGCTTTGATGCCCATGCCACGTGCATTAGCTTCAGAGCAAAACCACAGTGACGCATGTTTTTACCGCCTTCCTCTGTCACGCTAACAGTGGCATCCTCGACATCGACACATTCGTTTAATGTCACATTTGAGCTCTGGAGTTTGAACCTGCCTGTGTAGAAGCTGCTGTCCATCTTCATGATTCTGGAAACAAGATTACACTTTTGCAGGTAATGTGCTTTTTTAAATTAACGTTTTGCAACTTCATGTTGTTGTCCTGTCATGAACTTGTGACAAATCATGACAGTTTTCAATTTTATTTGTAGTTTACTCCAGTTAAAGTTATTGTGAACATCTTCCACTTTCCAAACTATAATCATGCATTGCTTTACCGCGTGTATCATTATAATTATACAACCAGTAATGAACAATTTCCGTAGATTCTTGTTTGTCACCTCTGTCTCCATGGAGATTATGTGGTTTGGCCTGGCATCCTCCACAGAATGGCATTAAATGTATGCTGTTTGTATCTTGCATTTACTTAATTACACTGATGTTTAAGTGCCTTGAAAACATGCATTCCTACTTCTCTCTAGAAATAAATATGTTTAATACCATACTGCAGCAGACAATGCCAGGCGAGTAACAGCATAAATAAGCAGGAGAAATCACATATTGCACCTTTATTACACTTAAGTTCAATAGAAGGAAAGTGATTGCAAAACTGCAGCTGGTGTGGGGTGTTCTCGGTTTGGTGGGTGTCGAAAGTGATGAACCTGCAACATGAAGAAGTGTGGGCTGAACTGTAAATAAAGAACGTTGTCAGGATGTTTTCACTGATAATACGGTTTCAGAAGTGCAAACTGTTCATAAAGTTGACAACACCAAATCACTTTAAATCAGACACTGCTTGCCACCACAGAAAATATAAAGAAAATATGTAATTGTAGCGCCTTTAGATTTGATTACAGCACACATAAGCGTCAGCAATGTCAAAAGATTTATTTCCACATCATGTTGCAGTCACATCTTGGTGATGACAAAGTGTGACCACAGGGTTCAGATCTGGACTCTGTGGTGCCCAATCCATGCTCCTGATCGTCTCTGTCACAGTGTGAGCCCATGAATCCTGGCATTATCGTTTTGTAATCAGTGAAGAAGAAGCTTGGTCATTCAGGATGATCAAGTTCAGCTGATCTCATCTTTATTAAACACAGCCCTGAGTTACAGCTGGTTTTCTTCTGTTTGATTTTAAGCATTTAAGCGGTCACTGATCACGATCATTCAGGATTTTTTTTTTGACCACAGTTCCTTGAAAACAATAGTTCCTCGCTATCTTTACAGTTTTTAATAATGTCTTGGACTGTTCTTAAGTTAAATGTAGTAGTTTGCGCTTCTCCGTAGATGTTTTCTCTGCCAGTGATTTGACACTTCTCAAACA
This sequence comes from Rhinogobius similis, assembly GCA_019453435.1. NCBI lineage: Eukaryota > Metazoa > Chordata > Actinopteri > Gobiiformes > Gobiidae > Rhinogobius > Rhinogobius similis. The sequence goes on from CM033630.1 coordinate 14,589,361, forward strand.
CTGACATCTTTTCCACGACCACAGGATTCGTCTTTCCACAGGGTTGTAACAGAAATGCAAAGCCACTCACTGCATCAGTTGGGTTTAAGTACCGTGTTGCAGCTGAAAAACAATCACTCATGCAGCAATAAAATCCAAATTTTTTATTATTATTATCTTTTTTTTTTAAATATCTAATCTATTTGTTTAATTGAATCCAAGAAACAACTTCTTTTGGCCAGGCAGTGTAATCGATTAAAGTTGCACACTGTGCAACTTTTCTGGTGTTATCGCTTTGTCTGGCATCCGGTGTTTTTATTGCCTTGAATAACACACGGTGAGCCTTATTTATAAATCTGTACTGGGAATTCTTACTAAAAGTGCACATACGGGTAAAACACAACTTCCACAGACTTCCGGCTCAAACTATAAAGAGTTTTTGGACCATTCATCTCTACGTTATGTTGCATTAGTTTCCACATTAGGTTTGTTATCCGTGAAAAGTCATACACGTAACGTAAAACTTCCTGTAACTTGACCTGGAATTACTCCATTCAGACAATACGGGTAAAAAGCAACATGACATCGAAAGGAGTACAAGGCAAAAAGTAAAAACATCTCTGTCTGCAATAACATCTCCATGGAGACAAGCAGGAGGCAGACCCTTCACTATAAAGTTACGTATACAGTAGCACATCTTTACAAACCCTTATCTTGCAGCTCATCATTTATGTCTTAAATTTGAAAGTACTTTTATGACAGTGCAAGACTGTGGTGGGCTCTCCTCTGAGGTTGACGTGTATCTTGTTCAGACTTCCTCAAAGTGTAATATCTCGGTTTTTTTTGTTTGTTTTTTGCTTCATATCGCTGGGTCACACTCGGTGAAGGGTCAAACGGTAAAAAGTCAGTTATGAAGTAAGTTTCTGTTCCTCCATTGCAGCGGGCAGGGGAAGGGCGCGGTTTGATGTCAGGGGCAGAATGCCACAGACGCAACAGTTAAACCTGCAGCATAAACCTGATTGTACATGTGGAGATGTTATGGCCAAGCTACGAGTCACATCTGTGGAGAAGAAACCATGCACAAAAATATAACTGATACTTTGATTGATATAGTGCTTTTTTGGAGACTAAAAGACGCTTTTCAGTCACTCCACACTCAATAGGGCTGCACAATTTGGGAAAAATATGTTGTGATATTGTGATTTTTCCCACAAATATTGGTGATTGTGGTTATATTTGAAATTATTTTGGAACAGAATCGTATAATTAAAAAGTCCACATTTTAAACATTTTGACACAGACTGAAACAGGCCACTGAACTGACAAACTAGTACAAATTTTTGTTCCAGAACATGTTTGTACAAATCTAATCAGGCTTGATAGATTTTCTGCAAATTAAAGGGGCTTTACCTGTTTTTTTTGCTGTTTTGAATCTTGAAAAACAGAACTAGTTCATGTTAAAATCTTTACATCAATCACATGTTTCGCTCACTTTCCTAATGCAGTCCCAACTTTTCACAAGTCTCTGGGTCCAGTGAGTTTAGCTGTCCTGCGTAAAGCAACATTAGCATACTAACATCACACTTCCTGTTTCTTGTAGAATAAAATCTCACCCGAATAAATTCTTTTACAATATATCTATAATGGAGCAACACAGATTTGACTTCCTTGCAAAACATTGAGGAAATGAACTGTTCTCTTTTTCACGTTTCAAAACTGTAAAAAAAAAATCCGGTAAAGCCCCTTTAAGACCGGATATTTTGTCGTTTGAGTAAGAAATGATGGTGGTTCAAAAACGGCACTCTTTGTGGTTTGCTAAGTGTGTCCATTCATATTGCAATTTCGATTTGAGTGGTGTATACTTCTGTGGCTATATGTGTTCAGGCCATGTGGATGAAGTGTGTTGCCTAAAGACACAGCAACAGTTTCCTCTGCGGCCTTAAAGCTGGGGTATCGCTGCAACAGAAGTATTGAAACGGTTACAGATTGTACAAAACAGAGCTTCTAATGCCTTACACTAATGTAAAGCATTAGATTAAAGTATGGAACTAGCACCAAAATCATTCTTAATAAATTAAAGTGGTTACAAGTGCAAGATAGACTTCTCTATTCATTATTATCCTTTGTAAAAAATATTAAGACAGCAAAACATCCTCAAAAATCACAATTACAGCATTCACATAGACAGCAACTGTATGCACGGAATGTGCTTCCAGACTGATTGACTGTTGTGGAGGACAAAAGAAGATTTAAATTATTTTTGAAACAATTCTTGGCAGCTGATTAAGCAGATGCAGAAAAAACAACTATGTTTGAATGTATTTTATGCATCTTATTTAGGAAGACAGACTGCCTGCACTAGTGGGGATCCGAATAAACAATATCACACAGCAAAGCCAGAAGAGGGTTTTATGTGTGCAACTAACTCTTTTACCCTATTCCTACCCAATTCTTTATTTATTTTACATATTCCTTCATCTATTCTTTTATTCATTTTAGACTCCCCAGTGTTTCCTCTGAGGGGCCCTCTGTACTGGGAGCGGTGGTTGGCTGTGGGGGCTGGGCCATGGCTCATGGGCCCCTGGTGGGGGTTTGGTGTGTGTCTCTTCTCTCTTCTGAGCCCTGAGTCTGTGTCCTGTGGTTGTGGCCGCTTCTCTGCTCCTGGTGCAGACGGCTCCTCTGATGGTGCCTCCTCAACTGGTCTATCTGTACTCAGAGTGTGGGAGTACGTGTGTGTGTGAGTGTGTGTGCAGGTGTTTGGTTGTCAGAGAGCTGCTTTCGGCTATAAAACAAAGTCATGTAATGTAGCTTTAGAGCGAACAACATTTTGGCGCTAATAGTTATCGGTGGATTCCATTCTTGTTATGTAGGAGCTGCTGTTACAAAGTAATTCCCTGTGTATAACTAAAGTTTGTGGAAGTCTAGTTTCTCACCAAACATTGATGTCTGTGCAGGTTTCTGTGGGATCAAAAACAAACTTATAGGAAACTTCAGAGATTATAATGCTGAATCCATAGAATGAAGATGGTCCAAAACACGTCCAGGTCATGGGTCGTCACCGAGGTGAACTCCTCCGTCGGTTGCCCAGACAACAACATGAGAAGGTGGGAGGAGCAGATGGAGCAGATGTACACGTACTTCTACCTGCTGCTGTTCTTCCCTGGACTGATCCTCAACACCACGGCGCTGTGGGTCCTCTGCAGACACATCAGGTAAAGCATGAAGCCTCCCCCGATCTGTTTTATCGCTGGTAGCCGTCATGTACAAACTAATAAGGAGCTGTATAATTTTGTAATAAATACTTTGATAATTGGATTTTTTTGTACTTGCATCTTATCTAATGGCCATAGTAATGGTTGTGAAACAGAATAATTATCAATGGTTCTGTTCTTCATGTTTCAAAATCGTAAAAATCAGCCCCTTTAAACACTTTAAAGCAGAACTAAGTAACTTCAGTGACAGAGCTCCCACTGCATACGCTGCTAGTGAAAAGACACCAAAAGCTTTAATTTTTTAATTTATATATATATTTTTTACTTTTTTCTTCCCTTTTTATTGAAATAAAGAAGTACACATTTCATGTCGCCAAATATAAAAAAAAGTTTCTCAGAAGAGTTGTCTTCGAGTCGCTGTCAGGAAAGTTGCAAGGCTGGTTTTCTGCGCAGAGACAGCAGGGCTTCAACTCCACTCCAAAAATACAATTACAACCACCACACGGACAAAGACCTTTAACAAGGTGAATTTGTTACTTAGTTCTACTTTAATTTAGTAATTTAATTGCCCTGTTTTTACATTATTTTCTATTAGAATTTTGGTCTTTCTCCACTCGCAATATGGCTGCCACTGCAACAGAAGCCATGGTTATTGTAAATCAGTGGGTTGCGGGTTAAGGAATAGAGGAACCAAGGCGATTTATTGTTCTGACAATGTTCGTATTCATCTGCAAAAGAAAGTACTAAGGGATCAAAGACATGCAGAAATAATTGCAGCCATTCTGGACATCAGCTAAACTTTAGAAATAATATTATTTGGTGTGGCCTCTCCTGGGACGTTGGGTTGGTGCTGGCGTTGGTCCGTGAGTCCATCTGAGTGCTGGGTTGTTTGGGGGATTGCTGGCGGGCTTGGGTGGTGTCGCCGGGTCTGGTTTCGGGGTGCCGAGGGAGTGGCTGGCTGGTGCTTAGGGGTGTGGTCCGGATGGCCATCTGGATCCGGGGTTCTCTGGGGGTTTGTATGGTGGACGGAGGCCCCTGGAGGGGGGCGACGTTATCTAGGTGCACCTTTAGTTATTACTGTTACTGTTGTTGTTGTGGGATGATTGGAAATAACCTGAACCTGGACCCTCTCCCAATGTTTTAAGATTGTTTTAATGCATCATTTCTTAGTTAGGGCAAGCTGAATACCTACACTTAGGCTTGCAGGACAATGTCCTCCTTCTTTTAATGCTTTTAGACACTATTATAGCTTACACATATTTCACAATATAGGGCAGCATAGGATATGAAAGAAAATGTTCGGAGAGGGGGGAGAAAAATGTTTAAACCATCATCAACAATAATAATGTTTAAATCAACAATAATAATGTTTAAATCATCTGTGCAATTGGTGTTGGATTTGAAGTGGGGCGACAGCGGTGATGGTGATGGACGGGAGGTGTGTCTGGGTGCTCGTTGTCCCTCTCTGGGTGCGGCGGCTGTCCCTGTGGGGTCCGCTGGAGAATTTTCCTGGGTGCTGGTGGTGGTCCGGTTTGCACTCTGGGTCTGGCCGGTTCATTGCCTTTGTGGCACCTGGGGCGGGTCCTGGGGGTTTTCCGCTCGGGTGCGCTGGCTGCCTGATCAAATCCAGTGCATGGATGGGGGGCGGGCGGACGCCAGTGTGGGCTTGGCCTCCGTGGCAGAGGTGTGAACATAAAAAAAAAAAAAAAGTTGTGATGGTGATGCGGAGGGGGCACTGGTGCAGACGGGGGAGGGGGGTCACGGGAGGAGGGTTTGGGGGGGAGTGAGGGTGTGTGCCCTGTCTAGGCTACCCCACTTTGGTGGGACACAGCCCAGGTATATAGATAGATAGATAGATTCTGGACATAAACTCCTCTAACTACACACAAAACTCTATGTCAGTAGCTTCTCTGGCCACAAAATCTCACTTACATTGCCATTCGCACATGTTTAATCATATTTATTTTTGTCCTCATGAAGAACGAGAACTGAAACATGTCCAGCTGGTCTTTTTTCTGCGCCACTATTTCTAAGCCTTAAAAAAATTCTAATACAACATTAATCAAAAAGGAAGTTCCATACTGTATATAATTTCAAACAACTGCAATATACAAGACCAAACAGCTGCAAAGAGATCAGAAGTAAAAGACCTTGTACCTGATTGAAGAAGAAAAAAAGAAATACATTATTGGAAGCAACTGGCAGTTCAAGAGTTGTTTCTCTTTTATGGTGGAACATAAGAGTAAGAGAAGGGTCCCATCAAGAGGGCCTATTTCTCCTAAAATGATGCTGTTCCTGAACTCTTTGGAGCACAAACAAATGTCTGAGCTCTTTGTGAAGCGTCTTAGTTTTAACCTCTGCTGTCTGGTTTACTCTGATTGTAAGTGGGAACAAGAGGGCTGTTGCTAGATTGAGCATTTGTTAAAGCTAAAGCATTTTTCACTGAAATGAGATTTGGGAGCTTTTATTTGTGGGTTTGGAGGACAAAAATTATCCCGATTCATCCCAGAATGGTTGATTTCACTGGAATTAAGTGGGCTATAGCGTTCTTTTTATGTTTTACTGTCACAAGAGTGCTATTTTTTCATCTGATGGTGGACCAAAAATATTAAATCAAGAAAAGTAAAAATGTAGAGGTTATTGTTCAAATTGAACCTTGTTTGTGTCTCATGGATCAAAATCAGATACAGGGCCTTTAATATCTAACATCTTGAAGTTTATCTTATTTCCGTTCACTCTGTATTAGCGCTGACACGATACTAAAATTTCAAACTCAGTTCAATAGAAAAACACTCAATTCAATACCACAAGGGTAATCACTATGCTATTTTTGGGTTAAGCTTTTAGACAACAGACTGACATTTTCAACACTAAATAAAAGTACTTTCTTTATTAAACATTGTGGTCTCATACTAGTTCTCATAAAGCTCAAGATCATTCTAAAACTGTTCTAAAATGTCCTGTGAAAGGGATTTTTTTGTATTGAAACATGCTCATATAAGTGTCAAGTTTCGATACTAGCTTGAGTGTTTTCGATACTTTTGACTATCCTATCTTTGTAACATTTTATCTCGCAGTAAGAAGACCAAAGCGGTGATCTTCATGATAAACCTGGCCTTTGCAGACCTGGCCCACATCCTGTCTCTGCCTCTGAGGATCTATTACTACTTCACTCACCACTGGCCTTTTGGGCGTGGGGTCTGCCTCTTCTGCTTCTACCTCAAGTACCTCAACATGTACGCCGCCATCATGTTTCTGGTACGAGTGGAAACATTTACTGCCTCTCATGCATTTGAAGTGTGAAAGTGATCGAGGCCATCAAATGTAAATGCAATCGTGTGGGCAGCGCTCGTGTTTGCTCTCCCTCACTGCTGTATGAGTTTGCACTGTCTCTGTCAATGTCTCTGCTTCTAAACATGTACAATATGGTCGCTCTGGTGCCAAATCTGCGTAGTAAAAACATTTGGAGGTCTAGATTCTCCTGAAAGTGAAGATATGGATGTGGGAGGATGAGGAGGCTGCTATGGGAGGAGTTTTGTTGAGTTTTATTGAAATAGAAATATTATTAGATGCCTATTTAATTAGATGCCTATTTAATTGTTAAAGATGCCTATTTAATTGTTTTATTTTCAAATCATTGTGGTTTTAACCAATTTCACCTTTTTTGAAGCTCTATTCACCTTATTCCGGAAGTTGCCGTGGGGGCCGCCATCTTTTTCAGTTGTAGTAAGTTCTAAAAAGCCGTTTTCAGGCCGGCCAGGAAATCGGTGCGTTGTGACTTGTTTTTGCACGTGTACATTAAACTTTTTTGACAAATCAGTCTACTTTATATAGTGTTTTAGCGAGAGACTTTTCTTCGTTGGCAATTTGTGCGAACACCGTTAGCTTCAAACCGTACGTCCCTTTACTACAAGAGTAAGGATCATAAACGTAAAAAGAGGCAAAAGTGGGCGGGGCGGAATAAGGTGAATATTGTGATAATGCAAAAGAATAAATAAACAAATGATAACTGAATTGATAGAAAGGAAAGCCCAAGACTATATTAGGTTGCCTGTATAAGAAAGTGCCAATTCTCAATACTCTTGAACATGTTCAGCTGTAGTGTGACCACACAGTAAAATTAAAGACACTTTCATTATTCTGCTGTGTTTAAAATCAATAATGATTAAGATAAGATAAGTGTTATGTGTCACACAGTGAGGAAATCCCTATGTTGCAACGCACAGTTCAAGAATAGCACTAGCATGGACCATCAAAGAATCAAGATAAATACTATACTAATCCTGTACATCAGTGCATCTTAAAAAAAATTGTATAAAAAATTGTATTGAGTAAGCTTTTTCCTCAGAACTGAGATGGATATTTTAGTGTAATAACAACACTATTTATGTAAATGTATGCAGAGATGATTTGTTGAAAGACAAATGTAGCAGTTTGGCTGATAACACCAGGGTAAGAAATAAGCTGAACAGTTGAATATATACTTAGAGACATGTAGATACTGTCAGCCTTGAGGAAACGCTCATTAAGTGATTGCTGTGGGAGAAGCAATCCATTCATTTTAATGTAGAACAACAGCTCTATCAGCCACTTTAACTACAGGAGGAAAAGACAATTTTAGGAGTTTTATTCTGAGAAATACAGACATGAAGACATGGAGAAGAATAAAGGGGTCAAAAAGGCAAAAATGTTTATAGTTAACTGTAACGCTAACGTTAACTGTGGGCAGAATCCCACTGCGATGCTAGCACCGCTGGCTGTATTTTAACATCTCCAGAACAATCCGTCTACTTTTCGGAGGTAATGCCATGTCAGCAACGTCTGTTATGACTTCATTTGAATTAATTGTGCCTAAAATACACATATCTTGCCAGAAAACATAGTAGAAAAGTAAAAAGGTTGAGTTTCCAAGAGAGTTTTCCCCCACGGCAGACCACGCACCCAAACCCTATCTCTATTTGCTGCATGCTTTGTTACTTAAAGCTCTTAGTCTGCATGTTCCCTGTTTCTAAATATTCGACTCTCTCCTCCAGGTTTGCATCAGTGTCCAGAGATGTGTGTTCCTCCTCAAACCCTTCTCGGCTCGGCGATGGAGGCGACGGTATGACGTCCTGATAAGCTTCATCGTGTGGGTCGTGGCCAGTTTGGGCTGCACTCCTTTTATTTTGATGCGTTCCTCCTCCAGCTCCCAAAGCACAAACCTTCAACCAACAGTCTCAAATTTGACCCAACTCAAGGACATGAATGTAACTTTAATGTACACAGAATTGGTCACAAAAAACCCACCCCAAGGATGTTTCAAGGACCTACCAATCCGGCATGTTCCCACGTCTGTCGCTGCAATAATGATCACTTCCTGTGAACTTTTTGGATTCCTGATACCGTTACTCTGCATCAGCTACAGCTCATTTCGGATCGCGCACTCTCTCACGCAAAAGCAAAAAGAACAAGAACACGAAGACTCATTACGAAAAAGAACACTCTCTTTTACCTCCTGCGTCGACACAAAGTACCAGGAGAAACAGGCCAAAGACGAGAAACGGCGAGCTTTGAGAATGGTCCTCAGCTGCTCTGGTCTCTTCCTGTTTTGTTTCGCTCCGTATCACATCAACTTCATGCTTTACATGTTGGTGTCGCAGGATATTCTGATGGATTGTGGAACCAGGTTAGCTGTGAGGCAGTTTCACCCAATTTCCTTGTGCATAGCCGGCCTAAGTTGCTGCTTAAATCCCATTCTATATTACTTCCTCACTGCTGAGTTTAGGATGCACCTTACTCTGCGGACCACCTCGATTTCGGAGTCGTTCCTCTCATCACCGCTCAGCTCTCCAAGATATAACTCAACCAGGTTTAAGCCAAAACGCATGGATAGTACTTTGTCAAATTTTTGAAGCTTCAGGCACTAAATGGGTCCTTCTTGGAAATACAATTTTTGTCTTCATATGGACTCCGAAACAAATTAATAGGTTGTGTTCAAGAAATAGTTCTCAACAGAAGGAATCAGGACATTCTCATATCTATCTTTCTAAACTATAATTCCCTAGCAAGGACCACAACCTCAAGCTTGGATGCAGAAGTTTATTGGCGATCAAGAACGATAAAATGCATGAGAGTAGATGATCAATGCTGTTTTGGGGCTTCTAGCGATGAGGGCAGCAGGCTCCCGGGCCTCGATACCCCCCGACTAAAGGATAAGACAGAACAATTAGAAGAGGGTGGGAGGGAGGGGCACGAAATAACGAACACTGGTGTGTGTGACTGGGAAGTTTAAATAGAGTGGTCACCGGAAGGGGCGTGGATGAGGTGTGGTCCTGCTCCCGAACTTTAGATAACAGACTTATCTCCATTAACTGGACAGTGTGAAAAATATCACTTTAGCAAAAATGTCGAATATGAATTCAATGCAGAGAATTTATTTCCCTCTCAAGAACGCTGTACATTTTTAGACGTTGTTAGACGTTGGACAAAATAAATGAGTCCCCGTGAAATGTTCTTTATCCAAGTCTAAATGACGCTTGTTCAACTGAATCTGATAATGTCCTAAAATGTACACCGTAGTCAAGGGATTAATGAAGTATCTTAAAGGACAAATATTATGCATTATTTGTTTTATTGGCCTTTAAACATGCTCTTGAATGCCTTTACTTTGGCATCTCATTTTGCACAACTAAAAGAAAAGCGTTTATGAAAAACCAAAGCATTTCATATCACTTTAACTTTTGGTGCCATCTACTGGCTGCGGCAGGAATTACACAAGTTTGATAAACCACTGCAAACTTGCCTCCGACATGCTAATGTAGCCACGCAGTTGTAATGATGTAGAATACTCTAAACGACTCTGCTGATGATTTATGGACTTTAAAGACAGCGCAGAAGATCTCAGAGCCACATCACAAGATGGACGAGGAAATTCAGAGTGATTTTGACACTCAGGAGTCATCAAACTAGCGTGACTCCGGATATGTTTTTGATGAGGGAACATCGTTAAAAGCTCATAAAAACTAATTTTGCACAATATACGTCCTTAGCCTTTAACGTTATGCTTTAAACTTTTTCAAAGACATAAAAGAGTTATAATTTCACACAGTAGTCAATCTATTCTGACACCAAGGATGTGAAACTTTGTCAAGTTTTTTTCAGTTTCACGTGGATTGGTTCAGTTATTACAAAGATGTTAAACACAAAACATCTGCATTTATTTAAACTTATCAGGTGAACAGTTCATCACCTGCTTGTCTCCACGTAGATGTTATTGCTTTACCTAGAATGTTCCACTGTACGGCATTAAACTTATCTCCAGGCCAAGTTACAAGTCAAATCACGCGGAGAGCTAGACGTGTAAATACTTGAGAAAGAAAATGCACTGTGTATCCTCTGAACACCGCGGTGGGTTTAGCACTTATCATTGAGTTTGAACTGACCAGAGCAGTGACCTCGAGGCTGACGTCCCCCTGCAGGAGGTCACTGCTGAGAATCAAAGGAAGAAAAATTCCCCAAATTAAAAACACATTCTTTTTTAAGCCTTCTGACTTCAGTCCGCAGCTAAAACAAGTCCAACTTTTCTGGGAAGTCATGACCAGAGCTGATATAGTCCCATTATCTATATCTTACGATCACACACATGGAGTTGGGAGTGGAAGGTGAGGTTAAAGTCATGTTCCGGGAATGCACACATTTTTTCAGACTCCCATGATCCTATAGTTAAGAAAATATGTCCTGTCTTCACAAAAATACAAAACAAAAGGAAATATGAAACCACCCTAAAATCAATACAGACCTACTGTGAAAACCTTATTTATTTACAGTAATTATGTTTGTTTGTTTTTAAATTATCTATTCAAAATATATAGGCTGACATTCATACAATATTTAGTTAGAAACATAATTTAAGGTCAACATTTAAATTTCTTTTTGTATTTTTTTTATTTTTTAACAAATTCTTCCTACTTCGGTCAGCAAAGAGCAGTGACGGTATTTATTTTGGTACATTTGACCAAGATTGATGTATAAGCTCACAGTTATAGCAGAATAGCAGTTCAGATAGCAATAAAATATGCATTAAATACAGACCAAGCTTCAAAATTAAGAATCAAAACACCACATGTTCATTTTATCCCGCATTAAAAGCTACCGGAGTAAATAAATACTAATGAAATAAATAGTAAGCTAAATTCGTCACTTCTCAGCATTTTGTCCAGTGCAGTCTGTATTATTTTGTAAATGTAAATAAAGTTTTTTCTTTGTGTGGTTGGAGCTTGTTTCTGTTTAACAGCGACTGCAAACAGGTGGCAGTTCATCGTGTGCATTAACTTCCTTCCACAACAGTAAAACACACCGCACCAAGAAAACTGTAGCTGTCAGCTGACCTGACTTCAACTCTGTGCCCACAAACTGCACGTTCTGTCACCCAAAACTGCAACACGAAAGGAAACCCCCCTTTCTACTGAATATACATCAATGCAGTGCAAATATTAGCAACTATTATCTCTTTGTATAAGCGTGACAGGCAGCTACTTCCACTAAAACACACCACAATGGAGAGAAATGTTGTTTTCTTTTAGTTTTCATTCAACACAGTGCCTTTAGAGACAGTCATATACTTTACGCTACACCTTTGTTCACCTTAATTGACTTTGATAAAGCATAAAGAATGACTTCATTTATAATGAATTAAAGAACGATTGTTTACTTATTAATAAACAATTAAGCAAATACATTGTAAAAAATAAATTCAATTAAATAGTGTAGTTTTTATGAAGTGGTTCACACCTTCTTTTGCATCACTCTATGTGGGTTAAATGTGCTTTCCTGAACAAGTCAGAACAGAAATCACAGAAATGTATAAACGTATATGTGATAAGTAAAAGATCACAGTCCGCTGGCTTTGCTGTTCTTACAAATACATGATGTAAAAGTCAAATACTGTCTATACTGTAGCTCTGCAAACACTCAATCACACAAACCTGATGTCACTGAGGGGCGGGGCTAGTGCCAGTGCCCTCAGTGCAAAATCTACATGGATTTCCTCCACGCCATATAAGGAGACAGAGGTGATAGCATCATGAAAATAGTAATAAAGTGTCATGCCTCTTCCTTTGTTTGATGCTAACAATGTGAACTTTCAGGGACAAACATAAGCCTTAGCTCAAAGTGTTGTAGTGGGTCACATATTTAACACATTTGGCCCTAGAAAATGAAGAAAATAATTAAAGACCAACAGAAATCGCAAGCCTTTCTGAGTTCAAAATGTTTAGCAGACTTAAATCTTGACTGAAAACTAATCTAAATTGTACCATTTGTAAACAGCACGTGGGAGTGAATGAGCGCCCTGCAGTGGCGAGTGAATATGAACTATGACTTTTTCAGTTTGTACAAAATGAGACAGTCCTCCAGTGTCGGTGGAACTGCAGTCACCAGTGTGTGTGTTTGTGTGTGTGTGTGGGTGTGTATTTGTGTGTGTATTTGTGTGTGTGGGTAGGTGTGTGTCTGTGTGTACTCCTGCCGTTCAGCTTTTTGTGCTCTCTGCTGACCCCAACTGTCTCAGCAAACTAATACAATTAAAGGAGTACATTGCATTTCAAAACCAAATTGAAGAATGGATTGTGTCTGACATTTTGTGGTAAAATAACGTTTATTTATTTTCAATTTTAAGATGTCAAAAATATTCAGCCCAGAAACAAAGGATGAGCCCATTAAAAGAGTCAATACAGCACTCTTTGGTCTAGAAAGAGGGATGAAATGCATGATTATATATAAAGAAGCCAATTATTGTCATAAAATTGAATTATGCTAAATGTTTAATATACACTGCACTGTGAGTTGTGTGTGTTTCACCAAAACAAGATGTGATTGAAGCCAAGTTTTTTTTATTGTTAATGTGTATTTTGTAAAATGTACTGTCATTTTAAACTGTGAGACTGGACCCCAGGAATAGTCTCTGCTGCTGTAGAGACTAATGTGGATCCTTAATACACAAATAAAGACAAGACACAAAAAGCAGCTGCACAATTCTGTTAACAACACTTGCCCATTTGAGAGTGATTCTCTGACCTTTCACAAATAAATCAGGAAGTAAAAGCTTTAAGAATAAAAGGTCTAAATTTAACTTTCTTTGTGTTGAGAGCAGCTTTATTTTGTGGAGTCTCCCCCACATGATATCGTCATGTTTTAGAATTCTGCTCTAATTCCTGTCATTTTCAACATTTTTTAAGACTGCATCAACTTTTTCTTAATTATTTTTGCTCGAAAAGGAGTGGGTTGAAGTAATACTTATTGAATCTGACCCCTCTCATAGTTTATATGATAAATATTTGAATATGCTTCCTGTAAATGAATTATTAAGTCAAACTGTTAACAACCCGAAGTATACACTAACATACAATTTTACAAAACGGAATTTATGATATTTCCTACTACACAATATTATGTTTTCAAGTCACGTTATCAAGTCAAATCTGAAGTATTTATACAATTTTACAAAACAGAAGCCATAATATTCCCTAGTGGACAATTTTACATGTCCAAGATAAAGTAACAGGTTTATAATTATAATTGTCTTGCACACTTACAGCTCATGCTCAGTTTAAACTGAAAATATAATGTGTAAACATGTCAATGCTTTGCGTTGTTTGTGACCGTTCCATAGTTTTACGCCGTGCACAGACAGAAAAAAACACAACAACCTTTTCTTGTTGTCTGTGTGACATCTCCTCCTCTCAGCGGATACTTCCCCTCTCTATGTTTGAATATTTTTTGTATATTACCAGGAAGAGCATTATTGTTTGCCCTGGACATCAGTTGAGCTGTAGAATATTGAACAAGATCATTCAACTTTGGTCATTTTGACTGTAATAATGCTCCAAATATCCAACTTTACGTATTAACCTTATTGCCCTTTTTTGAATCAAGTAAAATCAAAGCTAGGAAATCATAAAAACCTGTCATACACACTTTAATTAAGTAGTTACAAAGCCTATATCATTCACAGTAAACAACTTCTTCATTACAATTTAAGTCTTTTTTTATGTTTTATTGAGGCATGAATACGTGCAGTTATTATCAAGTGTAACCAACTCTTTTGCTGTGACTTTCTTTGTGTAAGATGCTGTATAAATAATACTAACCTTTGCTTGCTTTGCTTAACCAGCTCTAAAAAAGTCTTGCCAGACACAGCCACACCACAGTTTGAGAAACACCAGGTTACATCACACACACAAAAAGCTACAACCTCCCGGTCTCTGCTGCTGCTGTAACTCAATAGCAGAAGTAACGTGTGAAAAATGCATGCAGACCACACCCCCACACGCACAGGAAGCCCGCCCACATTCATGTTCTCCTCGTGTTGAAAGCCCTAACCTGCTTCATACATCACAGAACAGACGACAGACACAGATGGTGAGCTCAACACAGGAAATTACATGAAGGAATGAACACAAAACGCACCGTGTTTAATGAGAAGCGGCACAAATCATGACCAGAACAGGTTGAAAGCAATGATTTTTGGATTTTTTCATGCATCAATAGACCCAACGCCACAAAATTCACAAAGAAAAAGGTAAGAAATGATGTGTATTTGTTTTTTTACAGTTTAAAATGAGTAGAGTTGAATTGCTAGTGTGTTAAGTCATGCTCTCTAAGGATCTATGTATCTTCTATGTGAGGAATGCTTGCTATGTCAGACTTGAGGGGTCCACCAGGGATGTCGTCTGGGTTTTTGGGAGGTAAAGAGGAGTTACACGTGGACAAAGTAACACCAGAAGACACAGAATATGATTTTAGGGGCTCACTCTCAAAAGTAGAGGTGGAAAAACCCCGATCGTTCCACAGAGAGATGATTCATAAGAGGAATATATTGCGTTTCCATTGGCAACGCTACAATGCTGCTTTATGAAAACAAGATGGCACTATCAGCAATAGTTAAATAAAGAAACAAAACTTATCTAAACACTTAACAATACGGTGGATACAGTCTGTTGTCACAATGGTCGGGGTTTTGGGAGAAGTGGTTTTCTGCATAGTTTGTCACACTGTCATAATAAAAACAATGAGGTCATTTGGTTGATTTTCAGAAGTGGAAGTTTAAAAGTTTTACTGTATTGTTTACAAATGATTTTGTATTGCGGCGCAGTAGTGAACAAATTGAACAAATTTGTATTTTTGAGGGAAAAAAGTGAGCAAATTGATTTATTTAAAAACAGAAAATAACTTAAATATTGCAAAAGTTGTGACTAGCATTATGAAATACTATCAGTGCAACCACTACTTCTTGTACTGCACTGTTGCTGTTACTTCATAGTGGCAGTGGTTCTTAAACTAGGGGTCGGGACCCTAATGGGGGTCGCGAAATGATTTCCAGGGGTCCCCAGATAATGGGGAAAAACTGATACAATAGTGTTAAACAAGGCTTGACACCTTCAAATGCAGTGGTAAATGTAGATTCCTATTTGTGGGCCTCATTTTCTAGGTCTATATTCTTAAAAGAAAGTAAAACATTAGATATAAGGCTCATTTATCACTTTGCGTGTCACCTATTTTTTGTGTATGGGGGTCGCGAATGTGAACTATTGTTATTTTGGGGGTCGCAACTGAAAAAGTTTGAGAACCACTGGCATAGGCAACATATACATAAGATATTTGCAAAACATTTAAGTGCCAAAGTGAAAAAAAAATAAATAAATGAATAAAATTAGCAGCAGTTGGCCAGGCTAACCGTTTCTCACAGTGAATTTTTATTAAAACATAAAATATGAAGAAACAGCCAATTAAAATGTAAAGTAAAGATCACTTGATTGTTTTTATTTATTGATTACTTCTCTTTTTTATTTGTTTAATTTTTTAATAGTTATTATGCTTCAAAATTAGCATTAGTGTTAGCATCCAATGACCCACGAACACCTCCCCCAAAAAAGTGCTATATACTGTTATTTTTAATATGTGGAAGTCTATATGACTCGTGATATTTGAATCATGACATGGTTTGGTGGGAGGACACCTGTGGTAAATATTTATCATAGTTTTACTGACAGACATTTTGACAAATAAAAGTTTAAAATGACATGAAGCTGAGTTCTAAAACAGAATCCCTCTGTGATGTCATCAAAAAGCGACGTGCCATTCAAACAATTTACACTCAACTGACACATTTTTTGACAGTTTAAACGGGCTTTCAACAAAATAAAGATGTTTTTAGATATTATTATTAGTTAAATCATGACTATTGTGTCATTTATGTGGAATTTTTTTGCCCTTGTTTTCAAAATGGTTTCTAGGTAACAATTGTGCAATTACCTCTTTGCTGCCAATGTCAAACCAGGAAGTACAATTATAAAATGAAATAAAAAAAAAAGGAAGTGAAATTACAAATAACAAACTTGGGACAAACAGGCAAAATGTTTGGTAAAATCTTCAATACAGTCACTGCATTTTAGTCGTCTAACCTGTCATATAGACTTTAAAGTCATTGTTTTTGGTCCTAAATTAAACCAATTTTAGTTCTGATATGGACTTGATTTGGTCCAGGTTTAAATTTGGGTTTAGTTCTGGTTTAGTCCTCATTTTGATCTGATTTTTGAGCCAAATGTGCCAAACACGAACAGCCGCTGTGCCAGGGTCAGCGTCTGGCCTCTGCAGGTTTTAAAGGAAGAATAATCCAATGTAAACTGAAACCAGGAGGAAACAGCAGAGTTATTATTTCAGCAAATAGAGCGTGTCATTTCATCTTTTTGTTGTTTTACTGCTGGATATCACTGAACCCTCCCGTACCGGACTCTCTTTGGAATTGATGATGCGTTTCTGAAGAAGACTCTATTGTAATGTTGACGCGCCTCTACGTGTCGCCTGCCACAGTCGACAGACTGACAGACGTACTGATGCTGCGGTGGATTTGGTTTTGTTTAGCAGCACGTGTCTCACCTGCAGATAATAAAAAACATTTCAAGCGTTCGAGCATTGTGGGTTAGAGCTTGGTTTCGATCATAGTTTTCTTGCATTTATAAATCATTGTTTCTAAAGGCAACAGTCTAGAGGTTTAGTTCATTTTACTTTTTATTCATCTAAATTTGGACACTGCATAATAATCACTGTCAACAATAGCGTCAACATTTTTATGCCAGAGTTTGCACAGTTTTTCATCAATCGTTGTCCCAAGGCTGTTAAAAAACCTTAAACATTCAATTAGAAAATCAAAAGACATGTAAGTTGACATTACAAAACATTTAACATCAAACCTCGTAAACAACACACATTACAGAGAAATGACAGAGAAAACAGAGATTATTTACAGTAAAAACAAGTCACAAGTTGAAAGAGCCGAGGAAAAAAAGCATAAGATCAAGGTTAATTGATTAAGTGATAATGTACCAAATAGAAACAACTTATTGAAAAACAGGGAGAGAAAGGTTACAGCCTGAGAGTTAAAGCTTAAGAAAATATAAAGTCTGACAAATGAGTGTGGAGATAAGTTTAAAGCTTACAAGTAAAAATAGGCCAACAACATTCTTTTTGGATTAACCGCCAAGAAAGCAGAGCTTAATGAATTGTTATTAAAATGTAATTATACACATTATAAACCTATGTGTATTAATTAATGTGTTTGTGTTTGTTTTGTCTCACTTTTCGCAATGGGACACTAGAATTCATAGCTTAATTGACATAATTCTGAAAGTGTTGACACGCAAAACGATAAAATGTAGATGGATTATCGAAAAATAGGTGCAGGATTAGGGCTGGGACAGTAAATAATAATATTGTTTGTTTTATCGTGATAAAAAGACTGACCATAATCGTTCGTGATGCATTTTGTATAACTTTGATAATCGCCAACGAAGATAATCTCACTAATAACACCAGAATGTGCAGAAAAAAAGCGAATTATCCATGATTATTCTGTTCAGCATCATTTTTGTTTTCACTTTAGACCAATTCTATAACGTGTTTTAACATGGAACTTATTCATAACATAAAAGTTATAAAAATGGATAGCCAGAACATTTTAAACTTTCAGCAATTGCAATCATCACTGTATTATTTTGGCCATTAAATCTTGACACGAAATGTTCATGTTTTGGAAATTATATTCAAATCTATTACCGTCCTTTATAAACGTCCAAATAAAATAACTCTGAAGTGAAAGTGCTTGAAAACCTTACTGAAGAGTAACTTTTCAGGTGAAGCGTCCGTAACCCGACTGTCTCTATGCCCTGGAATGTTCCGCAGTATGGCTTTAAAGCTATCTGTCGCCATGGATACAGGCAGGTGACACCATCAGGTCTAGTTACAGGTCAGGTGGAGCGTCTTCGCAGAAAGAATGCATATCTCAAAGTATTAATGTTTAGCTTAGTTCAGATTGCACATTAAACATTAAAACAACCACAAAAACAAACAATGGACATAAATTAAAAAACACGAAAAGAAACATTTCGATTCTGTGGAATAAGCGAAGATAAAAAGATGACTGCTGTGTTCATGTGGTCTTCTGCATGCGTGTTTTCGAAATGAGAAGTCTGGGTTCCCACATGTTTGCATTTATGTGTCGGAAAGTCAGGATTCTGATCTCACAAATAATAAAATCACTGGGTCCGCCCTTTAGCTGTCTTTAAAGGAGCTGATCAGTAAGATTTGTTGTCATTGGCCTTTTCAAACGCTTACGTTAAATGTT
This sequence comes from Rhinogobius similis, assembly GCA_019453435.1. NCBI lineage: Eukaryota > Metazoa > Chordata > Actinopteri > Gobiiformes > Gobiidae > Rhinogobius > Rhinogobius similis. The sequence continues at coordinate 14,608,207 of CM033630.1, forward strand.
TGCTTTGGAAAACATCATATCATTTTTACTTAACGTTACATTGGTAATCACTACTCTCTGGTCTTTCTTGTGCAAATCTGTTGCTTTATGCACGACTGACAGTAAACCCTTAAAGGCCCTCTACCTGATATTTACTGTTTTGAAAAGGGAAAAACAGAATTAGTTCATGTTAAAGTCTTCACATCAGTCACATGTATCGCTCACGTCCCTAATGCAGTCCAAGCATCACAAATATTCACCGTGATGAGTTTAGAAGTCCCAGGTAAAGCTAACAAACATTAGCATACTGACAGCACACTTCCTGCTTCTCATAGAATAAAACGCTCTAGTCTTATTTTCACTTGAATGGATGCTTTTTACGATATCTAAATGACATCTGCACTGGGGCAACACAGATTTTACTTTTGTACGTGCAAAGAAAAAAAATCAAGCACATAAACTAGTTCTGTTTTTGTCATTTCAGAACCGTAAAAATCAGGTACAGGGCCTTTAATGTAGTACAGTTTAGTCCATCAGCTCAAACACACATTCGTCTGTCTCCAGCAGGCGATGTCAAGTGTTGAAGTCGGGCAGCAGCTTCTCATCTGAATTGTGAACTGAGTTGTTTTTCCGACTTGTGCAATCGTGCTCATTTGTCAAGTGACCACATGAAGTTGTTAAAAAACTATAGTGAGGTGCTAGATCACAGATGAGAGGTGGATGTTTGTTTGTTTTTATGCAAGACAGATTTAATGCCACACCTAAGAACATCCCAGACAAAGCAGTGCATCTCCATGGAAACAAGCAGGTGAAGGACCCCCGGAGAAGTTACATAGTGCATCTTTAAGTCAAATTTACTTCAAAGCAATACTCAAGTCTGCTGCTATACTTTAACAATTACTACCCTAAAACTATTGTGCCATTTTTTACACTGTTATTGATCTTTTTGATTAAAATGTTGTCTTTTTTCGGTTTAAAAAATATTAAACAGAAAAACAGAAGAGAAAATGACAGAAAAAGGGGCCGTAAAAGACATATATTTAGACATAGTCCAAAGAAACTGTCCCATTTGGTCCAAAGTCTTTTAAATTTATCCATTTTCAAATTAAGTGTGAATGTGATTTTCTTCCACTTTACGTTTTCCATCAATTATGTCAGTCCAGTCCTTAATTGTTGGTGTACTTTTGTGTCATCTGATTCTCTCACCTTTGCTCTCATTTTAGTCAAAACAAGATCTGAAATAGACACATCTAATTTGCTCTTAATGCGTCTGAGAATGACAGATTTTGTTGTACGTGCTGCAGTGAGAATAATCACATCGAAACAAACAACGCAGAGGTCAGAGGTCAGAGAAAGCTCTGTGGGAAACTGCTTGTGCTCGGAGAAAAAAGAAAAGCTGCAGATGAAATGGTTGAATTACAGCCAAAAGTGGAAATCTTACTCAACTATTGTTTGTGACAAAGACATTTGTGACATTTGGGGGAAGAGGGCCTGTAGAACTGTGTGGGCTTGATTACTTATTATATCTTTTATAACCTTTATTTAACAAAGAAAGTCCCATTGATGTTACCAATGTCTTTTTCAAGGCAGTCCTGAGATCTAGCCACCGTTAAACACTCACACAATGTTTGTTCCCTAAAAACAATTCCAAATAGATCTTATATTTCTAAACCTTTCAGCAAATTTAAACTGACCTTTTGAAAGCTGTCCTTTTAGTTTCCAGATCTTCTGTAAGTTTCACCGTAAGTAAAATCACACTTCTAACAGTATCGTTCTCTTTATTTAATGATTGCATAAGCACTTGAGACGTTGTGATTTCTCTCACCTTTGACAATGGAACACTAAAGGTGTTTCCTCACATAATAAAACCAAGAAATGTCCCCTGTCCCTGTTCAATCAGAGGGGCTTCCCAGTGCCCCCCGCTCTTGTTCTCACGGCAACAGAGGCTGTATAGCTGTAACTGACTATAACATTAAAACATTAAATATTCAGTTAAGTCAGGAAAACAAAAGTCTTGTTTTTATCCGTCATCATGCATCTGTAAACGGTGACATGCACAGAAAAACAACAACAACAACAAAACTGACATTAACAATGAAAACATCTAACATCTAACCCTAACCCATTCACAGTTCTTTAGAATTTTAGCTATTTTTGGAGCTATTGTTTAAAGTTCCTCTTTTCTATTTTGGCTGTGTATGCCCATAGTTCCAAGTGTATCTTTTATTTTTATAACCAGCAGAAGTTGTCAGAATCTGCAGCAAATATGAGCCTAAAGCAGAGGATTGTTAATTGACTCGCCCTTAAAATAATATGGATTGTTCCTTTCACACAGTTTCAGGGCTTAAACCTGGCATACTCAACTCTCAATTAACATTTTTTCGCTATAATGTACATTCTAAAAACAGCCCTTTAGGACAAAATTAGATGTCCGTCTCCATCTAATTATCAAATGTTTGGCAAGTGTAATGTTTGAGGTGAGAAGTTAGATGTGTTTGACAATTCTGCTTCTTTCACGGTTTGAAACTCATGTCCCTCATCTTTGCTTGAACCATGAAACATCCATCTGTGAACAGCTTGATGCAAATAAGCCGTGCTGCTTTGTTGTCATTTCTAAAAGGTTCACTTTGTTCCCAGAGTAGAACCCGACCCAATCTCTGTGCATTTGTCGAAAAGACATCCCAAAACGATCCAACAAACTGACCCATTTCGAGCTACAAAACGTGAAACTGTCGCACAAATTAGTTCAAAGCTTTCTCCAAACTGCAAAGTATCCGGGTTATTTGAGGCGCTTCTTTCTCATTTCGCTGTACATCTCTCATTTGTACACTTATCCTGGCGTGCACACCTACGGCACCGAAATGTCTAAAAAGGAAACCTCCCTCGGTGCCGCCTACCCTTCAAGAACAGTTTCGCACAGTGCAGATTCCATGGTAAACACACTGTTGTGAGAACGTTTGACCGACTAGTTTCACCATTGAATGTCACCGCACGCCTTATGTCCATAAAAGATGCGCCGATTAGAGCTGCAGCGGGCAAACCACGGCAGCGGCTTGTTTCACTTTGTCACTGTTGTTACTGTAAATGCAGGCGCCCTCATCAAACGTGATAATGTAGTGCACACAAGACGACACCTGCAACAACAGCCGCGCGTTTGAATGTGTGAAAACAGAGCCAGAGACATGTCGAGTTAGACACGCAAACGGCTAAATGTGTGAAGACGAAGCGTGCCGTTTGCAAAAAGGCAGTACAAATATTTGCAGAGATCAAGTGTAGTTTGTGTTGATAAGGGAATACAACACCAGGACAACTTCTTAAAATGTATGTTCAAAGTTTTTATGCTTCCGTTTCCGCTTGTTTTATTCAAGCCCAAAGGAAAATTCTTCATCTTACTTTTTTTTTAATCTTTGTCAAACAACATGAGGCTAAGGATGTCACGGTGGGTTCTGTGCAGTTGGCCATTTGTTTTTAGAACGCACGTCTCATTGTACGACTGAGTACTTCCTGTCCAGTTCTATCTCTATGCGGTTTTTGCACAATCAGTAAAATTAGTAAATCCTTAAAGATGAGTCAGTGAACAGTGAGCAGCGAAGTGTTAAGACTTAACACTCACTGACTCATATGTGTCGATAAATGGAGGCGTTTGTGGGTCGATGCTTACACTGATGCTAATTTTGAAACATCATAACATAAGAAAAAAAGCTGAAGTAATCTATAAATAAATAAAAACAGTCCAGTGGTCTTTACTTTACATTTTAATTGATTGTTTTGTCTTTATATTTCATGTTTAGATAAAAGTTAGCATCAGCTGTGAGAAACAGTTGGATTAGACAGACTGCAGTGCACAGAGGTTAAATAAAAATGCTTCTCAACATCGACATCTCGGCTCCAGAAGCACAGAACGGCAGAATTACAGGCAGCACAAGTGATAAAATATGTTCCTGTGCTTTTTTGTTCACCTAATTTTTGTCTGTGGAGCTTTTTTTTTTTTTTTTTTTGATAAACTTAATTTTGAACAGAAAAATGTCAGTTGAAAGCATGCAGTTTCTCCTTCATTGCTCTGACCGTGCAGAGCTTAGCTAATGTTAAGAAGAAGAAGAAGAATTTTTATTTATTTTCCACCACTTTTCCACCTAATAGGCACCCAAAGTGCTTTACAAACCGTTGAAACTACAGTTGCCGTTACAACATGACATATAGAATTACATTTATAGACAATAAACAATGAGCAGACACACAGTTGTAACTACAGTTGCGGTCACAACAAAACATACAATAAACAAGACATAAACAAGACATAGCAGGTAGCTGTATTCTGTATGTAATCCAATCCTGTAATGAACTTGTTTCCTAACGGACGTCAGAGATAAAGGACACTTCAACTGCTGCGCAACAATGAATTTCCTCAACACTTGGACTTTAATGTTATTTGAAGAATGAAGGATAATGAGTTCAACTGTGTGACCCCAAAGTCTGTTTCAGTGATAAATGTGAGCGCAGCTGCAGTGTTCTGATGTTTATCTGGTTTTCTACAACTGTTTAGTTGATTTTCTTTTTTTTTTCTCAGATGTCAGGTACAAACTAAATATTGAGCAGAGTTGTAGACTTTTGTATTTGTTAGCAGCTTTTTCACATTTTGATGTGTTTTGAGCTTTTAGAGTTGAAAATGTCACACTCATCCATCGACTCTCATGTGTTTTTGCCGCTCACTCCGTTCAGAATGATGTGTCACACATCACGACCAAACAACAGTGCAATATTTTATTTCATTCTCTCAATCTAATGCCTCTGCCCAGCTTTGTGGAATTTAACTTTCTAAAATGAACAAAATAAATGCATGAAAATGAAAAAAGAAAGAAAAAAGCAAAAAAGTTAGACTGATTTAAAAAGACTTACTTTTGGTTCTAAAATTGTCACGATTATTTTTTACTTCTTATGATTATATTGTGAACAATCAAGATTATCAATTAAGTTTAAAGAGACAATTTTATAACACTAATATGCAAAATATTTCATATTTACTTCAAACAATTATAATTCAAACTTCATAACTTCTACATCTATCAAACTTCCTTTCACTCAAGAGTGCTGCATTGCAAATGGATCCAGTTGTCTTCAAAACTTTAGTGTATAATTCTAAGATATGACCAATTTAAAATTATTCTGATAAAGTTTTGCACTTTCTAAAGTTCAGAAAAAACAGCAGCAACAAAATCACATGTCTCTGGTGTGACGTTTGTGATGTTTCAGGGTCACAGCTTTAATTGGTGACTTTTCTTGGTGAATCAAAGCAGTCATGCTCAGGCAGTCTCCTTATCCTCAGGCAGTCTCCTTATCCTTTCTTTATTTCTTATTTATTTACCCACGTTAGTCTCACTGAGATTTTGAATATTTTAGAGCCAAATCAGAGCAGCTATTGCTTATTTAAACGTCTTCACTTCAGTCGCAGCACCTTCTACATTCATTTTAGGACTGAATCACTTTTACCTGTCATATATCCTGTAAATGTTATATATTTAGTTATCATAAAATGACAAAACAAAGGCTTCAGTCTCTTAAAAAGGTCTGAATTAAGCAGTTTGACCTAAACTTCACATAAAAACACTGTGTCTGTGGCTTGTGTTTTGTAATCGGTTTGCCCAAGCAACTGTGTCTGTCCGAGGCGAAAACCAGATATAAGAGATATAAAATGCCTTCTCCTTATCTTTAACTGTATTCCGGTGCAGTTACTGGGCGCTGCTTTTAGTTGTATTCAGAAAACAGTTACTTTTCGACTTCTCGTTGCACTTGATCAAGAATTTAGGCTTGAAACTGCACAGTATTAGTGAGAAAAACAGAAAAACAGCACTTATGGTGAGTGCATGTGCAATTTTCCTTCTCTAATTTCTGTCAAATGTTCTCTTATCTTCAGAATAAATGCGGAACAAGTGGTGAAAGAAAAACAACAAATTGTATGTTGTTTTGTAACACTATAATATGATGCAACTTAATGTCAAAGTATTCTACGTATTCATTACACCACGTAATTGAACATGTTACAAAATATATTTTATTGAAGGTAACCAGTATTCTGCAATGGTTGCATTCATACTATTATTTAAATGTAGTCAGTGCATATTTCTTCGATAAACAGTGAATTCCCTAAAAAATAAATGTTGAACCGCGTCTTATATTGTTAACTCCACAAATTTGTCATTAATTTTGTGGCTTAAAGTCCTTTCCACTGACAACAATCGTGTCTTTGGGGTTGAATTATGTTCCACTTTCTGGAGCTTCAGTGGAAAACACAATGTCATTTTTACTTATTTATTTTGAGAAGCCGTTCAATTTTGTGTCAGTTTTTGTTTCATGCAAACGCAGGCCCAGTAGTAGGAGATAGAAACCGTAAACCACAACAAAACATGCGCAATCTGACAATTAAACAGGAAATTCTGACCTTTCCCCCAGCTCCAGTTTAAACCACATTCCGGTTATGATTTCACACGAATACAACTTATTTATATTTAGTTATTTAATTTAAACAAGCCCTAACTAAAGGATTAATTAATAATACAATAATAAATGCTAGATTTCTCGCGCTGGTTGTAACCCCTAACGCCAATTATGTTCCAAATTCAAATACGTCTTCATAAACAGTTTCCAAAGTGCTGCACAAACACAAAACAATAAATTAAAAAAAACAAAAGTGAAGTGATTTGATCTTACAAGTCGCAAAAACAATTTAAACCAGTAAAATCAAATAAAACAAACCATCAAACCATAAAAAAGCCATAAATATGTCAAATAAAATCAAAATGAGTAAAAAAACACAGTTATTAAAGGCATATATGACTCCAAATTCAAATTCAAATTCATCTTTATAAACAGTTTCCAAAGTGCTGCACAAACACAAAACAATAAAAAAAAAAAAAAGTTAAATGATTTGATCTTACAAGTCGCAAAAACAATTTAAACCAGTAAAATCAAATAAAAACAAACCATCAAACCATAAAAAAAGCCATAAATATGTCAAATAAATTGTCGTTAAAGGCATATATGACTTATCACCAAAATAATAAATGTATATATAAATATTTTTGCTCTTTTTTCCATCCAGATGACCAGCGCTGCAGTGGTGTGAACTTCTCGGGGCCAGTATGGAAGCCTCCGAGGAACAACCTTCCTGATTCGGTTTTCCCTGCGAGACTTGAAGATGAACCAGAGCTGTGAGAGCAGCGAGGACCTGCGCACGTACCAGCACTACCTGTACGCCGTGGTCTACAGCGTGATCCTGGCACCGGGGCTGCTGGGTAATCTGCTGGCCATCTGGGTGTTCAGGCTCTACATCAAAGAGACCAAGAAGGCCGTGGTGTTCATGATGAACCTGGCTGTGGCCGACCTCCTGCAGGTAAAGTCTGCAGCGCACACGTCCAGGTCCAGGAGGGAACGTCTCATCACTGTTTCATAGAATAATCAAAAAAAGACATGACCGATTATACATTACAATACTGTATTATTTGATTAAGTTTTTACTGCATTTCCTTCTTCCAAATATTCAAATTACACACACAGGAACAGAGAGCAGACAGCAAATAGAAATAAAAACAGCACGGCAACAGAGGAATAAACAAACAAACAAACAAACACGTCAAAGAGGTTCATTTTCAAATTAAGTCTGAACCTTATTTTTCCATCCATTCCATTCCATTTTTTTTAATGTCGTCTTTGGGGACAATGTAAAGACAATTTGGGGCTACTACTACTACTGGGTGTTTGATTAATCTAAAATGTAAGATAATTGTTGAATTTTATGTTTTAATTTAGTTTAAACTGTATTTCTGAAACTTTACAAACAGCTAAGACCTTTGACATAATTTCATGTTTTGTAAAGTTTGTGCCTTTTAAGTTTTATTATTTGAATTTACCGTGTTTGGGAAACGTGAATGGACAATGTTTGCTATTCCAGGGGTTCCCAAACTTTTCTGGCCGGGACCCCCAATGTAACCGACTCGGGACCCCCAAAGCGAAATAAAAATAACTGTAGCAATAATTTCAAGTGTGAAATCAGGGTTTAAGATTGGTTATTTGAATAGTTTATTGTCTTATTGGACCCTATTTCTGTAAAAGATACTGTTTAATTTTTAAAAAGAGCAAATACAATGTCATATTAATTAAAATGTGATCTTGAAATCATCTCGCGACCCCCTGCTCACCCCTCGCGACCCCCCGAGGGTCCCCACCCCCACTTTGGGAACCACTGTGTTATTCGAGGCCTCTGAATATGAAGTTTTGCAGATTTTTTTATTCATTTGGGTGTAATTCTTGCTTTGTCTGAGTCATAAAACCTCTTGTCTCTGCACATGGCATGTTAGATGGTGATTATTATGTGATTACATAATTAGTTGACAAATATTCCAATAATTTATTACTCAATTAATGAATCAATGACCTTGTTTCAGACTTAGATAATGTACCTGGAGCACTTTGAGGTGGGCAGCAGCACGGTCGAGCTTCATTATATCATACTTCAGAAATACTGTGTGGCTGATATCAGAGAGGAGTAAGTCATAAAAAATTAATTAATTCACAAGGACAACATATTCCTGTTAGTTAATCGATTTAGATAATTGACAAATATTGGGGCACATCAAAATTGTCACTAAAACCCTGCAACTAAACCTGGACTAGACCAGAACTAAATAAGAAGACAGACACAAAAAGGTGCTTAAGTTGCCCTTGTGTTGAGAGAAGAAGTTTTATCACCAACAACGCCTTAAAACTCACCTCTGGAACTGAAGAAACTACTTGGATGAGTGACGAAACATATTCACTCTAAATAACTCTTAAACTTAATTCCTGTTTTGTGATATTGTATTAAATTTGAATTTTGTGGCTGCATGAAGTTAAGAAAGAAAAAAAAAAAGAAAATCAACAACAAAATAAATAAAATAAAAATGAATACAATAAAACACAAGGTTAGGGCAGGGGCGTAGCACCTAATTCTAGGCCCCAGGTACAAATCTTCCCGGTGAGCCCCTGATTTATTTCTCCCCACAAATGTGATTATTGTTGTTATTTTTTTCATTCACCTGTTCTAGAATATTGCTACAAACACTTAACTTTATCGATTGCCTGTGTAGCTACCGGCTTATGTTTTGATGTCTTGTTTTTGCACTAACTGCCAGACCAATGTCACAAACATCTCAAAACGTATTACTAATACAAGAAAATTCACCAACTACAAATTAGTCACTCATTTTATTTGTCAGCAAACTTGACAAATATGTGAGTAATGACTTTCCTTTTCCTGATGGGGCCCCCTGTCATGTATTTTTAGTCTCTCAAGGACTTTACTGAAACACAATTCTTTTTATTGCAACAAAAATAGATTCAAGTAGGGCTGGGCGATACGGCAAAAAATTATTATTACGATTTTCTTGGGGCCAGATCATGATTTCGATTTTATCACAATTCATGTTTATGTTCATGGCTATAATAGAGCTGCACTATTTAGGAAAAAAAAAGTGATATTTCTGACCAGTGAGATTGTGATTAGATTTTTGATTTATAATAATAGGATTCTGTTCAATTTCACATTTGAAACATAATTTTGTCACTTTTAGTCATGTTTTTGTCACGTTCTGTTGTGTTTGTCATATTTAAACACATTTTTGCCACTTTTAGTTGTGTTTTTGTCACTTTTAGTCACGTTTTTGTCACTTTTAGTTGTGTTTTTGTCACTTTTAGTTGTGTTTTTGTCACTTTTAGTTGTGTTTTTGTCACTTTTAGTTGTGTTTTTGTCACTTTTAGTCGCATTTTTGTTACTTTTGGTTGTGTTTTTTCACTATTTAGTCACGTTTTTGTCACTTTTAGTTGTGTTTTTGTCACTTTTAGTCACGTTTTTGTCACTTTTAGTTGTGTTTTTGTCACTTTTAGTCGCATTTTTGTTACTTTTGGTTGTGTTTTTCATTTTTTAGTCACGTTTTTGTCGTTTATTGTCATGTCTAGTCGCATTTTTTGTGTTGATTTTGTTTAATTGTGCAGCTCTGGCCTATAAGAGGTAATAAAGTCATCTGCTCAGAGGCTTCAGAGACTAAACAACAGGAGAAAAAACATATTTGAACAGACAGCTGCATTAAAGAGACAAACACTGAATCACGATACGACGATTTCACAAAAAATACAGATTGTCACAGGGACGAGCTCACGATTCCATTTTTATCACCGTATCGCCCAGCCCTAGATTCAAGCGTAGAAAAATGCAACAAAGAAAAAAAACATCACATGCTTTTGAGGGCCCTTCTATGCCCTGGGCCCCGAGGAAACCCCCACCCCCCTTGTCTGACGCCCATGGGTTAAAAAACAACAACAAAAAACAACAACCTCTCCCCTGCTTTTATGTTGTTCTGATGCAAATGCTCTGACTTCCTGTTGCGTTGAAATGGCACATTGTTTCTTATATCGTTTTAATATCGTTTACAAAGCCCTGCATGTTTCCAAAAAAGGTGGCATTTATTTTCACCCCCGAAACAGGAAAAGGAAGACAAGACTAGTCAAATGTGTGTCATAGCATCTGCATTTATTTCATTTCATAATCTAAACAAATCCTGCTTTAGGACGACATCTAAACCGCGTCTGTTTTTATGGCAGCTGTAATTTCCCGTGGGACAGTATTAATAAAGTAATCAATCTATTTTATGGTCCTCTTGTCTTAACTTTACTGGCCCTAAATCAGGGGCCGACAAATTTCTCTGTCATTAAATACATTTATGAGAAAGAGCACAGGAAATGGGGAACACTTAATCACTCCAATTGTTTTGAATGTTGTTGACATAAAGCCATTTCAACCAAACACAGAAGAGAGCATTTTAAAATATCACAACGAACGATGATAAATAAATGATAAATCAGTTAATATACAGCACTGTTCAACTGCTTTAGTGATAGTTCTGTTACACAAAAGAATAAATAACATGGTTTTTGGCAATTTATCCAGCTCAGTAGCAATTTCTCTCTGCCATTTTCTCCTCTCTTCCAACAAAAAAGATATATTTGATTAGTGTGATGGTTTATCTCTGAACAAGAACGAGCAGTTTCAGGCATTAGAGTTGATAAGATTTAATAAGGATTTTTTGAGCGTTTTGTTAACATGATCTTCCTTTGCAAACTAGAATCCAACTCTGCAGAACGGCTGTAATAAAGCAACGATAACTAGAATACAATCTTTAACATTTTGAATTTGAATATATGTGTATCACACTAATCATACTATTTTCGAAAACATTGAATTATTGACATTAGACAAAGACTCAATGCCAATAATCAGAGTAAAACTGGCTTTAAAAACATCCTTACAGTAAACCTCTCCAAAGACCTGACACGTAACTTGGTGGGTCTCCTGATTATATTTTAAAGGCTACACGTATTTACCGTATTTACCTTTTTGAGCTCTTATCCACGTTATAATCAGATTCAGAAAGTATTTATTGTCATTGTCAGTGAACAAAATTCACTATAGAAACTTGCTTTGGCGTAAGGTGCAACATAAAATAATGAATAAAATAGTAGCAAAAATACATAAAAGAAGCATGCATAAAATTAAGAATTAGTGAATAAAATAAAATAAAATAGACGTAGATTGTATACAGAAAATGTACAGTTGGCTAGATATTGTGACATTGTTCTTTCATCAAAAACATACCTGTGTAGCTTCATTCACATTTAATCCTGTTTACGAGGTCCTCTTCCCTCTGAACCTCACAATAACACTGTTTCAAATTTCCCACATATGTAACGTCATCGGTGGATCAGTCTCTTGCGCTGTTTTTAAGTCAATAAATCATCGCCAGACTCGTTCTCCTGCCGTCACATTGAGTTAGCTTTTGTTTATTTCTGGCTCTACCGGCCAAATAGATGTGCATCAGACTCGGATCATCTGCAGTCTGTCCGTGCGTCTGTAGGATCTCTCCTTCACTGTGGTTCTCCTCGAGGTTTCTTGTAGTTTTTCCTTGTTGAGACGGAGGGTGAAGGACAGGGGGTGTGTTTCCCAACCTTTTTTGTCTCGAGTACCCCCTAAGCTTTGTCTGACATTCTAGAGTACCCCTTAACTTCAGGAAATGTATTGTCAATTATTATATTTTTGTTTTAATTATATTTATAGTCAAAGATACTCCAAAAAGCTAAATTTACAACAAATAACACTTTTTAAAGATTCAGATAAAAGTACATTTCATCTTCTTTTAAAACCTGAAACCATTCCAACACCCCCCTGGTAATTGCTCACGTACCCCTTGGGGTCCCCGTACCCCTGGTTGGGAAACATTGGCTAAATTCTCTTGAAAGTTGTTTATTTAATCTGCTTTCTACCAGTGGCCCATCAAGGCAACTGCTGTTGAAAATTTGGGCGCGACAAAAATAAACTGAACTGAAAAAAACTGAATTTAAGTTTTAGAATTCCCTCTGCTGCCAGTTGATGGAGCGCTAACACCAATCTGGAAGAGGAAACGCCTAAAATCATGTGTAGTTAGTGGTTTTGAACACATGTATCGTTTAAACTTTAAAATATCAAAGCAAAGGTTCTCAAGAGCAGGTTTGAAGGCCAGTAATAACACAAATCATGCATCATATCCTGTTAGAAGTGGTTCACAGTTTGGCTGAAATGTTCCCAAAATCCTGACGTGTTTGTGCTCTGCAGGTGCTGTCCCTCCCGCTGCGGATCTACTATTACCTGAACAACAGCTGGCCCTTCGGACACAAGCTGTGCATGATCTGCTTCTACCTCAAATACGTCAACATGTACGCGTCCATCTTCTTCCTGGTGTGCGTGAGCGTGCGGCGCTGCGAGCTCATCATGCGCCCGCTGCGCTTCAACGCGTCCCGCCGCAAATGGGACATGCTCATTTGCGTCTCGGGATGGCTCCTGGTCTGTCTGGCCTGCCTCCTTTTCCCTTTGCTCCGGACGGCAAACCAAAGGGACAAGCAGAACTCTATCGATAACGAACTCGACGCCCTCAAACACAGCAATAAAGACGATTTGGTTTGTTTTGCCGAGCTGCCAATGCGAGATCTGAGCCCGCCCGCTGCCTGGGCGCTTCTGATCATCGCAGAACTCACTGGATTCGTGCTGCCTTTAGTTTTGGTGGTCGCTTGCACGTGTTTGACCGCCTGGAGTCTGCAGCATCCGGCGTCAGGCACGATCCCGGACCAGGGCGAGAAGCGCAGGGCTCTGAGGATGGTCCTGAGCTGCGCCGGAGTCTTTCTGGTCTGTTTCGTGCCGTACCATGTCACGATGCCCCTGGACTTCCTGGCCAAGTCGAACTCCTTGAAAAACTGCGCGCTCAGAGACTTCGTCCTGCGCTGCCATCCCATCACGCTGTGCCTGGCGAGCATCAACTGCAGCCTGGACCCTCTCATGTACTACTTCATGACGGACGAGTTTCGCAGGAGGCTGAGCAAGCACGATGTCTCGGACGGAGGGGCTTTTAGCAGGAGACTGTCGTGCATAACCGGGGAGGACGGGGAGACGAGCGACTGCACAGAGATGAGCAGGTGAAAGGCGCTCCGAGTGAGCAGCATCTGGACAAACACCACTAAAACTTGAGATGAGATTACGCTTTTCAGGCAGGACATTGTGACCACGAGCAAGAACTTACTTTCGGTTTGAACGCAGAAGCATCTAGGAGCAAACTCACGTCAAATCCTCTGTGAGGTTGACACTGAACAAGGTTAAGGTTAAGACACCAAGAGTCTTTTGAGGGTGCACTGTGTAACTTTTCTGGTTGTCCTGATTGTCTCCATGGAGATTTTACTGCTTTTAACACCTAGTTCTCAGACTATTCACCACTTTCTCTTTATTTATTCTTTATTGTCCACCATCTAAACATAAGATAAGATATCCTTTATTTGTCCCACAATAAACATGGTAGTAAAAATACAATATAAAGTATAAAGTGCACACTCTTATTTACAGTAGGTGGCTGTCTGGGAAAAAATAGTAAAAATGGCAAATAAAGTGGCTTAAGTGTAAAAGTAAACTCAAGCTGTTGGGAATGTAATAAGCGAAAAGAAAGCTGTAACCCTCATATTTTCAGTCAAATTAAATATTCTGGGATGAATCAGTGTCAGTGTTTGACCTCCAAACCCACAAAAAGAAAAAAAATAACCCTAGAATTCAGAAAAATGTAGAGGATTTTGTATGGATTCCACCTGGATGTTTTTTTTTTTTTTTTTTACTTTACTTCTTCCATGCCTCCAGGAACCAGCTTTACCCTTTCATATATTTAACAAAGAATAAAAGAGCAGGGCTTGTTTCCTCTTATAAATGGAGTAACTCAGACACAAGAGTCTCAGCTTCACAAAGAGTCCATCCGTTTGTTTGTGCTCCAATGGCCTCAGGAACAGCTTCGGTTTTGATCGTGCTTTAGGCAAAATAGGCCCAAAGTTTAATGTGTGGCTTTACGAATACCACCAGATCAACCCAGACATTTTCAGACCTAGATTTGGCTTAAAATGAAACACGCATTCTTCCTGTCAGCGTGGCTTCTACACAAACACAAAACATAACTTGGCCTAATCGTGTCACCTCATTGCACCAAGGGAGAAAGCAAAGTTTAATGTCAGACTGTGGAACATTCCTGGCAAAGCACATCACCACGGCAACAAGCAGGCGGCAGATACTACCACATAAGACACACGGTGCACTTTACGGTCCATGTCATAGTCATTGTGATACCAACGCAAGTCGACAGACTCTTATATGGCAACATAAAAAAACAATACTTGAAAATTCTCCAAAACGTATATTTTTTAATCACATTTTGGCAAAGTTTATATTTCCGTTTAGCTGAACATATATTTACGTATAGATCAGTTGAAGTTGAGGGGAGCGAAGATAATGTAAAAAAAAAAAAAAATGGCCATCACTCATGAACATATTGTGTTTGATTCTAGATGGGTCTTGTTTTAAATATTTCTCAGTGTGTGTTTGACTGATTGTTTTTACATCCGTCTTACCCTTTACACTTTTGAACATTCACTCATCACTCATTCACCACAGTTCACACCTCCACTAGACACTCTCAGCTCACAAAAGAGTCAGTTTTTGTACATGTTCAGTGGTCATAATGTTTTGGCTGATTGGTGTATCTGACGATGTATGTGAAAAAAGAAAATGTGGATATTATATTTATTTTATGCATGTATTTTATTGTACTTTCTACAAACTGAGCTATTTAGAATTGAGCCAATATCTGCACCAACTATGTACGGAAAATAGTAACTGTGTAAATGCTTTTAACGACTATTTATAACAGTTATTAAAATGTATGAAAATGTGTGATGCAGTCTTTTCTATCACAAAACATTTTAGGTTTAAATTATACTTCAAAAAACTCTCTTTATGACCTAAAAACCTGTGATACTTCATGCGCACCACCCTTCATGTGTGCTGCGTCTTCTTGCTGTGAATGTGAATATAAGACACTTCCTTTTCAGGTTTAATGCAAATTTATTGCATGTTTTTTCCACAACGTACATCTTCAAATAGGATTAAGCAAAATATTGAAAACAGTGTACCTATTCTCTACAACAAAAACATTATCACATTCAAATAAGAGATTTAAAAAGGAAAAGTCATTGCCCTTATGCGCTCAATAGTCACTCGTCAATTGCTCTTTCACAAATAAAGTTTTTACACTGGACACAAACACTGGTCACCATCATTTACATGTAAAACAGCAGGACGTCAGAGGTGCCGCAAAGCACTCTGGGAAATATCTACAGTGTGACAGAGAATGGATTGTGCTTCAACATCCAAAAGTGCACTGTACCGGGACGAACATGTTGTAACCAGACACTGTCAAGACTTTCAAAAAGGGAAGTAAGTGATTCTGCACGTTTGGCTTCATTTTGAACAGTGCAATTTCATCGTTAACGAACAGTCTCTGTACGGGAATTATGTACAAGTAATTTACCTCAACTTTAACCATCAATTAAGCTAACAGACAACATCAATATGGCAAAAGTTAAAGGTGCACGGTGTCTGCAAACCCGCTCCGAATGCATGTTTTAAGCCATTTTTAGCATGTGCAATTGAATAAATGCAGTAAAGACAAGTTAAATGAGATACTGTTGAACATTGCAGGCAGAAAGTCAACACAGTGCACCTTTAAATTGCAAGATATTTGGCTTTCTACGTTAAACTCTCAAATTAGTCAAACGTTTTAGGCCTAAACCAGCCATAACAGATACGAAAATAGATGTTCTGAAATCCTGAATTAGAAGACGGGGAACATTTTTACTCCTACGCCTGGAGTAGGTTGCATAGGGAAGGGCATCAGGTGTAAAAAAACAAACTTTATTTGCAGATACTTTGGCTTTCCCAGAAGGAGAAAGCCAAGAGGAAGAATCTCGACCAGCAGAACTTCACAAAAGGGACTAAACTAAAGACGTATCCCAGATCTGGACTAAACTTGTATAAAAACAAGTCAATTACCAACACTTAAAGGAAATATATTACGCAAAATTAACTTAAATAATCTTTTAAACTTGTTATAATGGTGTCTTCTCATCGTTAGCTTACTCAAAGTTGTACTGTGATTGGTTTTTTTGGTGCATGCTTGAGAAATCCTGTGTAATTGTCCAGCATTTGAGGCTTGAGCGCTCATAAAATTCCTGATTTCACTTTACCCTTATCCCACATTTCTATCATTAAGCCATTTTATATCAATATTACAGTTTACAATGAACAAAACGCAAAATACTGATCTGCAAATTATATAGTCCAATAAGTAACTACTTCAAAAAGGCATATTGAGGATCTTTAAGAGTACAAATAAAAACAAAAACTGTGAGATTATGTCGTTTTGCCTAAAAGAGATCACTTACTCCCCCTTCAGGTTACATTGAGTTAGTGCAAGAAGAGTAGGCTCACATTTAGGGAGATATTTAGGCTAAATATAAACAACATCTCAGGATGTACAATCTTGTCTATAGAGTGAATAGGAAGAAGTAATACTATCAAAACAACAATCTCATCGAGAAGCATTAAAACGTAGCCAAATGTAAGGAAACTTATGTCACTCCTATATGAGCCGGCTAATGCGTCGAAGACTAATTGAAATACTTAATGACCTATGACCTCTAACGTGGAAGCAGCAGAGAGAAAGGAGATCGAAGTCTTAAAACACTGTAAGATAAACCACAACGTCACTGAGGCTAAAAGCAGCAGAAATGTTTTGTACAAAAGTAATCTCCGTCTGAAAGTTGTTCCCTCGTTGGCCTACGTTACAAACACACCGGCTCTCGCGCGCTTTTGAATCTAACCAGCTTTAAAAACGTTAGGCCTTGCAGATCCTGGTCTCTGTGACAAACTTGTTCTCAAAATGGCTGATGGTGAAGCAGTCCTCGGCAGCGCGTTTCACAATGCCCCCGCCTGAAAACAAACAAAAACAATAAAAGTTTACATTCAATTGATTCAGGGAGTTGAACATATTTATTAATTGACATATTTTGATTAAAGAGCAGGGCCTTGAGTGAGATCTTTCATAAGCTTAAGTTTGTGTTGTTAGTTATTGAGTTTCACCACTAGATGGAGACAAAGGTTAACTTTAAGGTGTCCCTGCAGCTTTAAAGGTATTTAATATCAAAAGTAGTTTATAATTAATAGAAAGTAGTTTCAAAAATACATTTGTGCATCATTTTGTAAAAGGTTCCCTGCACATTGAGCAGCAAAGAGGAAAGCCTTCTTCTCCATTTCAAACCCAACTCTGGAAACGAAGAAGAAAACTAATCCTCAGAGCGAAGGACCACCGTCTTTTTGAACAATATGACTTTGTAAATAGGAATAAAGCTGAACTAGAACATAATTAAGTAAGGTTATGCAAATAATCACATTTACGATCATATTTACAAGTATTGCACCATTTAATTACAAATACAGTACAAATAACTATTTACGATTGTTTTATTTGGCAAAACCTGCTGTGGCTTGGAAAACAATAATTAAATATATAACATCAGCATTTTTTCTATAGGTACATTTTGACTGTAAACTAACTGTGAATTCAATTACGGGCCAAATAATTGTGATTTTCTCTTGCCATTGTTTGTCTTGTCATTGTTTTATGTTCTAACTATGTAAAGCGCCTTTGAATTATCCTGAATAGCGCTAAATAAAACTGATGTATTATGTTCAAATGAAGCTTACAGAATGACTGAAGACGGACAAAATAGACTGGGCAAGGGGAAGTGAGCATATTAAGTTGAAAGAAGGGTAAGTTTTATTATAAATACACTTTGGGGAACAAAACTGACATTTACATTAAAAAAGTCACTCTAAAACCGGCCAAAGATGTCCGTGGTTTCGCTCCCTGGACCAGAACTCTCAGACTGTAGTTCTGAATTGACATGAGTTGTTTGCACAGACCTTGGACAGTGTCGCGGCGCTGCATCCTGTACGTCTCTTTGCCGTCACAGAGGCGGCGGATGTAGAAGCCCAGAGGTTTAATGTCCTCGATGCGCTCAGTCACCACCAGGTCCTCCTGCACCAGGTAACTGCGGTACGAGCCCGACTGAAACACACACGCTTTAGTGTATTAGAGCGTGTTCACACCGTCACACGACACACCGAGAGCAGGATTAAACCGGGACTAAACCTGGACAAGACCTGGACAAGACCTGGACAAGACCTGGACAAGACCTGGACAAGACCTGGACAAGACCTGGACAAGACCTGGACAAGACCTGGACAAGACCTGGACAAGACCTGGACAAGACCTGGACAAGAACTGGATCGAACTACATCAGGTCTACATCAGAGACACTACAGCTAAAACTCTTTTTTTCAATTTTTTTGTTTTTTGGTCAGTTTGCGCTCTCATCATATCAGCGTTCATGTGGAAAGAACACACTTGTCCAATCTGCTCTTAAAGATGTTTTATTCTCCCATTTAATTCATTCATAGATTTCTTTGGGACATTGTAACTTCAAAGGTTGTTCTCTTAAAATTCCTTTTCCTCTCCTTGAGACATAAAGATCACCACTTAAAGTAGCTCCCACAAACACCAAACTTAAAAATCTTGGACTCAACAAGATTTTGATGAAACGTACAAAAGGATTTTTTGATAATTAATTCTAAAACTGATTTATTGAAGTTTTTATTCAAAAAAACAAGACGAAATTTGAATTTTTAAGACAATTTTCAGTCAGATCTATTTTACGTAGAAGCTAAATAAGAAATCCAAAATCCTCTCTGTACATTTTTATGCAAATATTTGTATTTTTGGTCATTTTTACACATTAAATGCACACACATTAAATATTTCTACATGAAAACATTATATATATAGTTTTTCTTACATTTATGTGAGTAAACTACAAGAGAAGTTTCATATTTTTTTCCTATTCACCTCAATGTAAATAAAGAAAATATAATACATGCGAGTTATTATTTAGAAAACTACTGTCTAGTTTTTTGGGCATAATTAATAATAATTAGTTTTAGGTAACACGGTAAATCACAAAAAAAACTGCAAGACTGCATTTATGGACACAATATATAGAAAACTATTGGGGAAGATGAGATCAAACATACAACTCTATTCAGATAAAGCCAAATGTATTCATGCCAGTGCTGTTTATCAAATATAAATAAATAAATAAACCGACCACCCTCCAAACACAGACGCACCATGAGCTGAGAGAAGAGGTCGATGAGGTCCTGAGGCGGCAGCACCACCGAGGTGTTCAGAGGGATCACGAAGCAGGTGCGCAGGGTCAGGTCCAGGTACGCAGTCAGCTTCTGCTCACAACAAACACACAAACACACACAAACACACACACACACACAAACACAGACAAACAAACACATACACGGACACACACACGGACACACACACACACAAACAAACAAAAGAGTTAAAGTTGCCCGTTTTTCTTTTCTGCTTATTCCATTGATTAAAAAAAAACCTTCAAAATCAGGTGGCGGCTTGTCAACTACAAAACTTGTTCATTTTATTCAGTTTATTAGGAGGATTAGGAAAAACAAAAGGAAGACAAACTATTATTTGTTGGAATATGTATTTGTGTTCCTAAATTAAATTATGGTGGCTCTAATGGATTATTTCATGGAGATCAGAGACACTGAAGTTAATTAATAATTCATATTCTACATTAATTCTGTATATTTTCACTTTGAAATCAAACCCTTAAATACAAAAGACCTATATTTACATCTATTTGACAGCATGTACAGGTCCTAATAAGATAATAACTTTCATAATTATATTTGCCCCACGCAATTATTGTTGAATGTCAAATCCTAGAGCTGGACGCAAAAAAAAAGTTTTTGTTCCTCATAATGATCAATCTTGATTTTTGTTTCAATTTTTTTTTTTCCAAAACCAAATTAAACTGGTTTTCAGTATTTATTTCATGAACATAATCACAACAAACGTTTAATCAGTGCCATTTAACACAAAATACAGCCCAATTTCTTCTTCCAAACTCTGAATTCTGCTCCAAACCACACACTTTTATAGATGAAAGATTGGCTGTGAACCTCTCGATAAAAAAAATAAAAAATAAAATAAAAGAGTAAAAGTTAAAATGAAGAAAACCAAGCTGATCATTTCCAACAAAAATGACTGAATCTGGATGAAGTGCCAGCCCTGACCCTCCGTGCTGTAGCTACGCTCTCGTTTCTAACATGACTGGGTGTGTTTCGGAGCCTCACTCGGTTGAAGTCGTGCAGGATGTAGGCGGGGTCTCCGGGCCTGAAGCGTGGAGGAGGAACACTGATGACGGCCATGTTGTCTGAGATCTCCATCTTCTCCTCCACCTGCGGCAGGTAATACGGCTGAGCTTCTCCTCCAGACGAGCCGTCGTTAAACTGCATGGAGCCGTGGTACAGCCGCTGTGGACGACACCAGCACAGGAAATGTCATTATACAACCAAACGTGACTGCTTCAGGTCGATTTGATTTGTTTGACTGTTTCACTGTGATGTTTAATTATTTGTCCAATTGATCTGAACAATATCTGAATGAAAAGTGTGTGTTTTTAAAATTGTAAAGTAAACAGGCAAATATAATCCAAGTAAAGTAAGGGTTTATTTTATTTCTTAATTTATTGACTGAATTTCTAATTTACTACTTTTGGGGAAGGACATTGTACATCATGAATGTTGGTCTAAAATAAATGTTCTCATTTATTTATAAATGAGAACATTTATTTTGCATCAAGTAAAATTCAGGAAGTGAAACTTTGTTAGTTCCTCAAAATGTGTGGTGGAAAAAAAATCTAAATCTAGATCTATGTAAAGTAACATAAAGCAAATAAATAAAAGCTAGTGGTATAAAAGTCAAATGTTTTGTCCAGCAGAGGTCGCTACTGTTTACAGACATACACATACCGTAATCTGCTGACGTGAACTGAGACTGAGATAAATCATTCCAAATAGCTTGAGCAAAGAGAATTAATCTTAGTTAAATAAAGTGGAAATTCAAATGAAGTCGAGTTATTTGGAAAAGAGAACTGTGTGAGAAAGAACAGTCAGACCAGAACAGAACAGAGACCGTTTTAGCTCCGTTTAATCCACAAACGCCTTAAATTAGAAGACGAGTGGCTTACTCCCTACAGAAACTGCTATGTTTAGTTTGTGCGGAGAACAGTATGGACTCTGCAAGAGCAAGAGAGCAGTCCTTCAGTCCTTCAGTGTTTGAACAGCCAAGACCACACACTTTTACAATGTTCTAGAAGACTAGGGCTAACCATTATTTTGGTAATCCATTGGTCTAGCAATTATTCTTTTGATTAATCGATTAGTTGTTCAGAGCGTGAAGGGTCCATGAATATAAGATTTTTGCACAATTTGACCCAGAAGACACTGAGATGACGCAGCTTTGGGACGTCCTGATGAAGTATATTTTCTGACAAAGCAGGTTTTTGACATAGTTGCCAAGTCTGTGTTTTTATAGCGACGTTGGCCTTCTTTTTTGGAAAGTCGTTGCAAATTTTGAGAGTTGAGGATTTTTGTTTTTGTTTCATATTAATAGATTCAATGATGACTGAAATACAGATAATACAATATTTTTTTCTTTTTTTAATGGGTATTTTATGGTCGTTTTAGGCAGTTTTTCAGAAGCTTGAGCGCTTGTTGGTCCCTCAAAATCTGGCATTTTATTAAAAACACGAAATGATCAGGTTTTCTTTGTCATTTTGATGTATTTCCTGATGTGTCTGAGTGATACAAGCTCTTTTCTGAGCACATGGCATGCTTTGACGTTTGTATATAATCCAGATAACAATTATTCGATCAGTAAATTAGTTAACGATTATCTCAATAATTGATTAGTTACGATTAACTTGTATATTGTACTTGTATATTCATTTGAGAGCTGTGCATTACAAGCAGCTGTGATTGAAATGTCAGACAAACAAAGATCCATTTCTTAGATTTCTTATCAAATGTATCAACCATTATAGTTTATAAATGAATGTGAACTTGATAAGATGTCCTTGGTCTCGTCACACAGCGTTGTTACAGAGAAAATGGCGTGAGTATAATAGTTGGGATTTTGTAATCAGCTTCTTTAACCTTCCACAAATGTTGGCAGATACAGTGACTGCCCACACAAAGTTAGATTTTGTACTGTCCACAACAATACTGGACTTTTCTATTAGACAAAAACCCTTCGTTCATTGAATGTTATTGTAGAAAATCCTTTAAAAGTGGATTGTGTATTTGCAAATCCATACATGGACTTAGACAGAACTGCTCTTTATAAACACTGAACTGCTTCCTTACACTCACTTGATACAAAACACATTGTTTCACTGGCTTCATTAATTTTATACATTTCACATTTTGCATTACTTTTTTCAATTTAGTTCAATAGCCAGATTGGACAATAACTCAAGTCTTTTGGTCTTTACTCAGCAGTGCAGCTCAAACAAACGACTTTGCAGAGAGGGGAAAGCCACTTCAGCAACTCAGCAACTCTCACAAGGAAACGCTAAAGACACGGAAAATGAATATCAACTTTGCAGATTCAGACATGATAAATCTTATGGACCATTTTCAAAGAGTTTTAAGAATATTATTAACACTTAATTTAGTATGTATTAATGTTTCCTAATCAACCCTATGAAAGAAATGTCAAAACAAACCCTAAATCTGAATCTGAATCTTTTAACTTTTAAACGTATTAAGTATTTATTACTAAGATAAGAGAACCTAC
Source organism: Rhinogobius similis (assembly GCA_019453435.1). Classification (NCBI taxonomy): domain Eukaryota; kingdom Metazoa; phylum Chordata; class Actinopteri; order Gobiiformes; family Gobiidae; genus Rhinogobius; species Rhinogobius similis. The sequence goes on from CM033630.1 coordinate 14,631,402, forward strand.
ATTTTCTCTGAGGAAATTTGTGATGCAAAGAACAAGAACAACAGAAGGATAAAAATATAAAGAATATAAAAATAGAGCAAGAAAAAGATAAGTCACAATTTCAATAGTTATTTTCTTATCTTATGGTGCGCTCACTCTTCCTAAACCAGGGACTGAACCAGGACTGAACCCAAAACCAAACCTGAACTAGATCAAGACAAAACAAGGACTAGAACAAGACCAAACCAAGTCCACATCAGGATTAAAATGGCCTCAGTTTCAGGCCAAATAATGACAAGTGAGAACACAATTATTTTCTGTTCGATTGATGCGTTTTGATTGACGTTTTCATGTGCCAATGTGGCCTTTTTGTACTCGTGAATTCACTGTTTAAAGTGATAATTTTACTAAAACACAGTTAAGATAATTATATTTAAGATTCTGTCAAAGAAATAGCAATTTTTAACACTTTTTTTGGTTAAAAATTTTACTTCCTGGTTGTAAATCATGACATCACACTGGGAAATTCTATACCTGTTGCCTAGCAGCCACGTTTAAGCTCATCTAATATTATGTGACAAATAAAACTACACAAGAGCAGCTTTATTTAGTTTCATTAATGTTTAAAGAATCAGAAAAATGTGTTTCTTGGTTGTAAATTGTCCCTAGTGTGATGTCATGTAAATTAAAACATATTTTTCAACTTTCCTTCACAAACCAACTCTTGATCGATGTAAAGCTAACAATATATATTTACAACGGATTTGATTCCACCAAATAAAGTCAAAACTAGAAATTCATAAAAACCTGTCATTAAGCCTTAGTTTTATGTATTCACCGTTGGTGACTTTTCCAACACATTTTGGGCGTAGGGCGACAGATTAACCACGGCACAGACCTTTGGGGTGAAGTAGCGGTAGAGACAGGCTCCGCCCACGATGAGGCCGCTCAGGATGAAGGCGATGCCCAGCAGAGTGAGCAGACAGCGGCCTGTGGAGCCCTCGCTGGGGGCCGGGGGTCCAGCCAGCTCTGGGTCCTGGAGCACACAGCAACACAGAACACGCTCGAGGTTAAAGGTCACCGGAACACACCAGAATTTAGAAAGATTAATGTCGTTTGCACAGTTTTTATCATTTTTGTGTTGCGCAAGCTTTTTTTATTTTCTCGAGTAGCAAAAATTACAGACATGGAAAATGATAAGATGTTCAAGATTATGAATTAAGGACGATATTTGCAAAATTAAGCGCAATCGAACCGAAATTGCAGTTATAATGGACGAAAATAGCAAATCGCAAAGGCTGCCAACATAAAAAAACCGACAAACTAATAAAAGAATCGCATGTGTTTCTGAATGCTGTTTTTTCAGATGTTTGTACAGATCTAAACTTCACGGTAAACCATTTTAATTCAGAATGAAACAGGATATTTTGTTGTTTGTGAGTGAATTATGGCACTTCAAAAACTGCAGTTTTTGTGACTTGCTAATTGCATTCATTATTAGTTTATTAACTGCCATTTCGATTCGATTGCGATTCATTTTGCAGAAAATACTGTCCTTTATTCAACATCTTATAATCATTGTGCAACTCATTTTTATTTGTCAGAGTCAGCAAAACCAAACACAAGATTCAGCAACACAAAATGTATGTCTGCTTTAAATGCATGCTGTGCACTTTGGATTTCTCACACCTTTTTATCCCCCGGGTGTTTTAATATGTCAAAAAAAACAGTTCTAACAGCATTATTATAAATCATAAAATGCCTTTAATTTCTATGTCATTTCTTACTTTGTTTGTTTGCTCATTTTTTTCCCCTAATTGTTTAACTTTAGCAATCTTTTTTACAGATACATACAGTAACAACATTGGTGAACTTAGGAATGCAACAACATACAAATAGATTATCAGACTTTATGTAAAATATGTATGGATCCAATTCCAAAACCCTCTAAGATACTAAGTTGTGAGTAAAACAGGCTAGTGTTTTTCAACCTTTTTTGGGTCGCAGCACTTTTTTGTTGTTGAAAAGATACCGCGGCACCTAATCTACTAAAACAATAATCAATAATTGGACCTTTTAGTTAAAAGAATGTGTCAATAATCTCTGTGTCACTATCTGCTTCTTTAGTTGGCAATAGTGATTGTTTTTCTGGTATAGAAGTATGTTCAGGACACTCCAAAACTACCGTAAATTGTTCAATTAAATCCATTTGTGAATCCAAATTGGAGATTTTTGTCAAGGCACACTAGTGTTCCCCTGATTGAAAAACAAGGAAATGGGCTATTCAAAGTGAGACAGGGATTAGAGGTTATGCAGAGAAATTATATTATTCAAAAAAAGCTCCTCAACAGTCCGACTGAGTGGCAGAATTATAGGCAGCACAAACCGATAAAACGATGTGCTTTGGTTTTCTTTGGCCTAATGTTCAGAGCTTTTGTTTTGCTCAAATCAACTTTATACGGAAAAATGTAAACAGAAAGTAGTTTCTTGTTGTTGCTCTGAGAGTCCATAGTTTAGTTAGCTTGTTTGCTAATGGCAGTTGGAGATAAAGGACACTTCAACTGCCACACAATAATTATTTTCCTTAACACTTGGACTCGGAAACATCTTATTTTAAAGGAGCAAAAGGTAATGAGTTTAACTGTGTGTGATCCAAAGTCTGTATCAGTGACAAATGTGAGCGTAGCTGCAGTGTTCCTGTTGTTTATCTGGTTTTCTACAACTGTTTACTTGATTATCTCTTTTTAGATGTCACGTACAAGATAAATATTTAGCAGCGTTATAGACTTGTTATCAGATTTTGGCAGCGTTTTAACGTGTTAGTTGCATTTTGTGCTTTTACAGGAGGAAATGTCATCACTCACCACTGACTATCATGCATTTTTGTCACTCACTGTTAAAATTCAGAATGCTGTGGTGTCACCTGCGTAACCTCTATAAGTGACCATCCAGAACTAAAAGGCATATGCATATTCGGCATAAAAACACAAAGATTTAGCACAGCACGGTGTGACTGATTATATATTTTTGTCTATTATTCATTACCAACAGCCCATTTTTCTGAAAGTGTGACAAACCCCACATCTGAGTCATTGCTAGACGCGCAGGAATGCCATGTGCCATTTGCCAAAACGCAGGGATTTACATCCTTGGATTGACTCAGATGGATGTTTGGCCCGAGTCTGACTGACACAGCTGTTAAAATGGGCGGTGCTTTTCACTGCTGTCTGTCTGCGGCATCAGGTGCAAGACGCAAACCCCCCAAATGCACAACTTCACACCGTGCAAGAGCGCAAACGCACACGCGACCGAAATGTAAAGCGTTTAGTGCAAAGGACGCGCACGGATTTAGCGTCAGTTGAGGCCTGTATATTTCCAGCGCGCACAGACGCAATAGCATTACCTTCAACGCGGCTGCAGGGACCTCCTTCAGCCCCTTCTGCGCCAGGGCGGCGTTAAAAGCGATCTTCACCATGTTTACAGACGCGTCTCACAGCTCGGTTTGTCCGGTCTTCGCGCCTCGCTGGACGTGATCGTGGTCGTGGATGTTGCAGCGCTGAACTGCAGTCTCTCGTTTGACCAGAGCAGCTCGTCGTCTCTGTCTGTGACGCACTTTGCAACCTCGGCTTTATCTAGCGCTTCCGGTGTTACGCGCAGATTTGCATCCCCTTCTTTGTGTGGAATAATGCGCACCCTCTCCAAGTTTGGAGAATCGAAATTTAGAAAATATCATCAATGTTGTTTTGAAAATATGCAAAATTTGAATACTAAGTTTATCGTTTGTAGTAAAAATGCTACAGAAAGAGCTGATTAACAATTAAAAATGACAAAAAGTGACGTTATAAACTTTCAAATAAAGCCATAAATGATATCTCTGCACTTTTATGACTAATTTGACAGACATTTCACATTTGTCTAATAATTAAACCTAAACTAATATGTTTAAAAACACATTTCTGTTGGCTTGACATGATGTTGACGGAATATTGTTTTAAGGACACTCCAAAAATATAAATATATTCCTTTTTTTTCAGTATCGCTCAACCCTATGAGTGCAAATATGAGTATGAGTATGAGTATAAATATGAGTGCAACCCTATTTTTGCAAATAAGATCACATTTTTAAGCTTAATGCAGACTATGTCCATAATTACACTTGTCACAGTAACACATTTTGAAGCATGATACACTGCTACACATAGGCCTAAATATTACGATAACCAATATTATTGAAACAATTATAGGCCACTGACACAACAATCCTAAAGCAGGACACTTTCAGTTCACCATTGTTTAAATATAATATCGTTAAAAGGCCTGAGCTGCAACAAAAATAAACAAAACAAATAGCCACAGAAGTAACTTATTAAAAAACTGTACAGCTCATATCTTATCACGTTGCAAAAAGAGGAATGCTTTAAAAAGGAAGTCTTTAAATAAAGGCTGGTAATTGTTGTGACAAACCTATCTTTAACAGAATGGGCACAAACACTGAAGCCTGGCGAACTGTTCAAAGGCAGTTTCACATTCATAAAGTGTGTTTCTTATCATTAATATCCACTAAATTTGTAAAACCTTTGTACATGGTGTTTGTTATCTTTCTTTGGTTCCATGCGTTGTTATTCAGATGAATTGAATGGATCCTTGGATTTAGAAATAAAATCTCTCCTGTTGACTTTGGGTATAACATAAATACTTTATCGTTTTAACCCTGTAATAACATCAAAGTAATGCCACTTCCTGCAGCCAAGATGACGCAAATGTGTGTATCTGGTCAGGGATGCACAATTACGCACACCACCGGGGGCTTGAAGGGATTAACTCAGAGGATAAAATGTGAGACAGTTATTAAAATGAACTCGTTTTAATAATACAGCAAAATCGCACGTGAGTGTAGTTAAATATTTGCAAGAATAGTATTTTCCGTGGACATTTTTAAAAGTTGACATATTTAGTTTAGACGTTTCTCTGTGCTCGTTTTGCCCAGTGCAGTTTTGGCGCCATCTGGTGGTCATAATCGACACACTGCATCTTCTAAGTGGCAAACTCAGCATCCATTCGATCAAATTGAGCCAAATGCGCAACGACACGAACTGTTTACACTTTCACTTAGACTTTCCTGTCTTTACAAGCCTCATATTTATACTACATGGCATTAAAATGACTCAATCAGGACACGGCTGTAATGCATTTAAGATCTTTCCACTGTATAATGTGGTCTTTTCATAATTTAACGCAGTGTAAATACGCTCCGCTCGCGCACAGGGCCGGGTGGTACCTGCCAGTGTCTGCCGGCGCACTCACGCGACGCACGGGACAGACTGGAGACGCAGAGCGGTGCCAAAGCCGTACAGTTTACAGTGACACATGGGGCTGCGGTGGTCCCTGCCTCCTCCACTCTCCGGACTCACTTAAACGTGTCCGTGAAGGTAAATAAACACTTGCTCTGCTCGTTTAGTCTGCGCAATCTGTGGATTCATTCACGAGTCTCACACAGAACTGGAACTGAGCAAAAACCAAAGTCTACGGTGTAAATGTTTGCTGTAGAGGTAGATAATGTATCGAAATTTAGATAATATTGTGAATGTTGTTTTGGAGATATGCAAAACTTGAACACTGAGCACACCTTGTATAGTAAAAATGTTCAAAAAGAGATGACTAAAATAAGGGAAAAAAAGTTTAGTTGTAAATTTATTTCTACATGGTTGTGATTTGTGACATTTTTGTCTTATAATTAAAGTGCCTATGACAGGTTTTTAGTGATTTTCTAATTTTGAGTTTTGTATTAATACCCTGTTGTAAATATAAATCTCAATTTGAAATCAAGCAGGTATCCTCTTGGGGCAAAAAAAATGAAAATCTGTTTGGAAATTGTAAGATACTGTATAAGTTAAGTTAAATGGGGTTGACCATTATAGAGCTATTGTATTTTATTTTTATTTTATATATATCTTATTTTGTTTTTAATACTTTACTGTCTCTACTGGTCGGTTGCACAATAAGAATTTCCCCTTGGGGATAAATAAAAGTAATTCTGATTCTGATTCTGATTCTGATAAGTAAACTGATGACATCACTAGGGTGACAAAGGTTAGCATAATTTCCCAAAAAATAAACAACTTTTTTGACTCTTTAAACGTTAACTCAACAAAGTACAGACGTTCAGATACATTTTAATTTGCCAAGTTAAAAAATTTGTGACATTAGATGAGTTTTGGCTCTTAATTCCCTGGAGTGATGTCATCATTTACAACCAGGAAGTAAAAGTTAAGTTAAGAACATAAAAATAGCTAAACTAGGATAAAATTTGTAAAGAATCTTAGCAACATTTTAAATATAATTAATGTGACTGCATTTTTGTTAAATTTTTTTATTTGATTTTTGACAAATAGTTCAACCTGTCATAGGCCCTTTAACCCTCAACTAATTCACTTACAGACATGTTTTAACACAGTGTTGTTGGCTTGATATAATATTGTCTGACTGTCGTTATCAGGATAATTCAAAAAGTATTGAAAGATTATTTTTATTGTTTATTATTGTCTATTATTTATTATTTTTATTGTCAATGTCGCCCACCCCTATGAATAAGTGGTAACGAGTATTTATGCCATTTAAAATAAGAATATCGTATGTTATAGCTTACAGTTTAATACAAAATAAGAGAATATTTCAAATGTCGAAAATCTACATGGTCCAGTTTTTTTTAGGCATTCACATTCACATTCATTCAGTCATACAGCAGTTTACACAGACACTGGGGTTGAGGCAGGTTACACAGCCACAGTATTTATCTGTTGGAGCTTGGACTGAACCGCCAAACTGTGTGACCGTTTTACCTAAATGCTTCGATCAACGGAGCTACTGCAGCCCTTGTTTATCATTTTCCAGGACACTTGAAGACACTTTACAGAACAATAACAAAACATTTGGTTAAAATCAAACAAGCTAAAGAAAAGTTAAAAACAGTAAATCACGTGAGAAAATGAATTTAAACTATTATGCATTATTTGTATTTGTGTTATTAGCCTTTAAACGTGCTCTTGTGTACCTTAAATTTGCCATTTCATGTTTTGAAACAAAAACAAACAAGTTTTTCTTCTGGGCATTCCTTAAAATAGCGAAATCTTTTTGATGACTGAGCATTGTTGGAACATGGTTAAAAGCTCAAAAAAGTCACTGTAGCAGATCAGATGGGTCTTGAGGTTTTTACTGAAGTTCGGTCCATTTTCTTCAGACCTTTTTTTTTTTTTTTTTTACAACTTCCAAATGTCACTGAATAAAAAATGACGGTGTTTTGTGGCTTGTGATAAATGCATATGTACTGATCCCAGAGGAAATTCAAATTCAGCTGCAGAAACATCTTCACTGCGCTCCCTGTAGTCGCCTTTGTGTCTCAGTCAAGGTTCTTAGTGCAGCCTGAGGAGAGTAACCACCCATAGGACAAAAACTCCTCTTTACATTCTGCAGCCCAGGCAAAAAGTGCAATAAAACTTCGCAAATGTTGTCAAATTTGGTAGATAAAACTCAAGGCGTGTCCACAAGACTGACAGCTTCTCGCCGTTTTCCGTGCAGCCGTTAAAATGCACTTTCATACCGTTGCACATACTCCACACTGTGCCGTTCACGGGCCCTGACATCTCCTCGGCTAAACAGACAGATTGGACCGGTAATCACCACTGAAAGGTACATAAACAGAGCAGCTGATTTCTGCCCCCTCCACCTCTGCCGCCTCCTCGTCTCCCCCCAAAAGTCTAAGTGGTCCTGAAAGCCTGTTTATGAGCTCGACTTACGGTGCGTTTGATCCGAGCGGCCGCCCACACACGCACACGCGAGACAGGGTTAGCGCAAGCCGTAATAGCCGAGATCATAAACAAAAGACTTACATTTAATCCGGAGGGCTTCTCACACAACACAAAAGTAAGTGGGGAGAAGGTGGACCTCGGTTTTGGCCCGGGGGGAGCTCAAGAGGCGCATGTATCGTATGTTTAAAGACATTTGGGGTGATGTGGTTTGCTTAAGTCCAATTGTAAAGTGATGACTGGAGAGAGTAACAGGGAGAAGTTGGAGCAATCTGCAACATATGACGCTTGAGTGAGTTTTCCGAGGAGCTGATTAACGGCAGATTAAACTCTACGTCCACACAGTTTAAGGCTCAAAGTCTCTGAAACTTAATGCACCGTTTGCTGGGATTTTAGCTGGGAAAGAGTACAAGGAAATGGCCACCACTGGAGAGAACGAAATGACTGGAAAAGTGTATTTGAATACTTTAATGACATTGTTGTGTCTAATCATTTATGTATGAATGAACCAGTGGGTCTCAGAGAGGACTGTGGTTGTCATTTATCATAATAATGTATGCCCAATGCCTCAAAAATCCCAATGCTTTTATATTTTTGGGGGCTTTTTACTGTACCATTATAATAAAAACATACATATATATCTAAACCTGTGCACACGCCTGAACATTAGTACATGTAGAAATTAACAATGTGCTGAAAGGTTTGTGAGAGTTTGACAAATAAAAAAAAAACTGCTTCTTTCTTCTGCGGTGTGAAAATCTCAGCTTTACACTTATTATGCTAAATTAACAATTTTTTGAGCTTTTAACCGTGTTCTAACATTGTTCATTGAAACAATTGCTCATATAAAACATACGTGGAGTTGCCTTTAGCTTCATTCACTCTAGTTCGACAAATCAGAGCGTCCTTTCCTCTCTGAGCGTCAAAAACACTCTAGAAGAAGAAGAATTTTTATTTATAGAGCGCTTTTCCACCTAATAGGCACCCAAAGCGCTTTACAAACCTCTCTATTCTGAATGTTCTCGATGTGTGACGTGGCTCAGAGAATCTGCCGTGTTAGGTTCAAGTCCATAAATCTAGTCTAAATAAGTCATAAATAAGTCTTATCACGATCATTAAAACTGGCTACTGTTTCCAGTTGTTTATGTTTAATTTGTGTAATTCACTTCGCAGCCAGTAAACGGGGCCAAAAAACAGTCTGTGTCGTGGGAAACAGCAAAGATACAGATGTTCGTTTTGTTTTTTTTTGTTTAGTTCTAAAACATGAGATGCCAAACAAATGTGTGCATGTTCTAAGGCTAATTAAGCATATTTATGGTTAAATTTTCTTTACTTGACAAAATTAACAACGATACTATTCAGATAAAATTGAGATAGAAAATCATAATTGCTCGACCTGCCTATTATAATTATTACTTACTAACTATTTTAGGTTTTCTTTTATTATTATCAAGACATTTTTAGCTGGGGTCCTGATTTTCAAACCGTGAAAAGAGAAAGTTTTTACTCGTAAAAAGTAGGTAATGCAGCTTTAATATGAAATATTTTGAAACTTTTGAAACCATAAAACAGCTTGATTCAACAATAGTATTACCCTTAACGTTTCACAGTCTGCAGCGGCGGCGTCTGAACAGAACACTGGCGGCCGTGTTTTCTTGTGTTTTTCGAGCAAACGTCCCGACAACAGGAGCCGTAACCTGGCCCCGAGCGTGGGACAGGAGCCCGCCGCCCGCGAACACGTCAGGGAACAGAGCCGTGTGTGAAATCAGCATGACTTCAGCAGTGCAGCCGCCAGCACGCCTCGCCTCATCCATTTGTCACCAATTTAAAAACCAGGGACCAAAACCACAAGTGACAAACGACTCTGTCCCCACAAAAAGAAATTCAACCGACCCCAAAACACACGGAGCCGCTTTCGTGTCACTACTTTGTTCAATGCAACCGCTATTCATGGGTTTTAGCTTTCTGTTTAAACATTTTGTGCACGTTTCAGCATTCAAATAGATAGCATAATGTGTTTTGAATCATTAATTGCCATGGCAACGGTGCTCATTTTCACTCTCTTTGCAACACATGGATAGGATATGTCATATTTCACTATACATTTTTTGTTTTTGCACACATTTAGTTGTTACTGGCATTAATTTTCTTTTTATTGCAAAACTTATAGGTTAGTATGAAAGTTGGCCCATCATTACCATGTGTTTTTGGGACTGTCCTACCGTTTATATCGATAAAACACTGCAATCTATTTGCAACATTAGCATCCCACTTGATTTAAAAATTATGTATCTGGGACATACAACTCATGTAACCAAAACAATCGACAGCAAGGAAGAAAACCATCACACAAAATAGACAAAATGGGACACCTAGTTCTACTAATATGCCGTGATTTTTACTTTTTTGTATGTATTTTGTGGCCTTTTTGTTTTTGAATTTTGCTTTGTGTGCTCTGTCTGGTCATGTTTTGTTGTTCTTGTTGTTTTTTTCTTGGCATCTATTACGTTTTATATAATTGGAAAAAACTAAATAAATAAAAGATGCATCATGTTGTTGTAGTTTTAGATTTTGCTGCGATTCAAACATTATATTGTGTTATAAACTGGTAAAAAAGAATGGCCATATGGTAACAGCAGTGGACCACAGATTTGCTTTTTGACCCAGAAAAGTTGAGCCAGAGCCTCATAACGTCACTGACACGAGCTGGAGCCGACTGGCCATAATGACTGTGTGAGTGAGAGAACACTTAGTGGTTTCAGACAAAGATCCAGACAAAGAAGAAGGAAAAACTGGGAAAAAGACAAGTATCATGTGTGGATAAAGTTTCTATTTAAAAGGTTTTGTCTTTTTTTCTTCTTTTATTTCATTTATCTACTATATTTATTTTTCTTTATTTGTTTAATTTAATGTGTTTTATTTTTTAATGGTTTAAGTTGTCCAGAGACATTCTTATTCTTGAAAAATCATCCTCAACATTTCAAGCAGCACAACTGATAAAATATGTTTCTTTGCTTTTCTTTGGCCTAGTGGAGCTTTTGTTTCGCTCAAATTAACTTTATACAGTAAAATGAAAACCGAAAGTAGTTTCTCGTTGTTGCTCCAACTGTGTAGAGTTTAGTTAGCGCGATTGCTTATGGCAGTTGGAGATAAAGGACACTTTAACTGCCATGCAACAATTCATTTCCTCTACTTGGACTCAGAAACATGTTATTTAGGGAGAGAAAGGTAATGAGTTTGGATCAAACTGTGTGTGATCCAAAGTCTGTATCAGTGATAAATGTGAGCGTACATTGTTCCTGTTGTGTATCTGGTTTACTACAACTGTTTGCTAAAGTAAATATTTAGCAGAGTTGTACACTTTTATATTAGAAGAATGGGGTTCTTGTGACTGCATAATAACGATGGTGTAGTCGAAAGGATGTTTTAAGTTTTATTTGGTGCAAAGTTCCCAAAAAGTCTGAGGAAGCATGCTATACAAAAATAGTGAACAACTATTTACAATATTTACAACAGGATGCATCAGAAATCAAATAAGCTCTCATAGTTACCTTCTCTGTACCAAGCTCTGACCCACACTGACTCAGGGATGACGCCAGGCTCCCTTTTATACACAAAAACTCCTCCCAAAAGCCAATTAACACAAAAATCAGTTGTAAAAAAAGTTTCTACGATAAACCAAAATGATTTCTCTTAACAAAAATAATCAACAAAAACTCAATATTCAAAACACTGGTGTCTCGGCACCTGTAACATGTTCAAGAAAATAATTAAATATACATTTTAGGGCAAAAACAAGGACTTTGCGGCACTGACGTCACAATAACGTCAGATGCCAGTTTCCCGCGCGTGACGCAACATAATCAGGAAGTGAGCGCGGCTTTATCAGCTTTTCATGTTTTAGTTGTGTTTTGAGTTTTTTCCCCTCAAACGCTGACCACACAAGTACAAATAAGAAAAACTGGCACCACTTTATAATAACATTTATTCATGTCTTAAGGTTAGGTTAAGGTTTGAAGTTAAGTTTAGGGTGGTCATTAAGTTGTTACAAAGCCTAAATCATTCTTAATAAACTATTTGTTCATTACGATTTAAGTCTTTATTCATGTTTTATTAGTACTCCAATAAGGGGTATTATAAAGTGTTACTGCAAAGTGGATTGGATTGAATCACTGCATGAAAGTAATTTCACGCAGACGTCTGTAGAACTCAGCACACGGCTCTGATCCTCTGCCCACCCATCGACTCCTCACGCTCCCGTCTCCTGCTCTTCTCCTCCGCTTTGGACCCCAGAGTGACAAATGAGGGTTTCCTGTCAGGATCGGCTTCAGCGTCCTTCACCTCGTCTCCTCGTCTCCTCTTCGTCTCAGCTTGGCACAGAGCAAGGGGAAATGTTATAATTTCACGGAGAAGCAGATGTCTTTTGAGCTCGGAGTCAGACAAAACGCTCAGATTACACTAAAGTCACTAAAAAGCTTTCCTGATTAGAGGTATTTCTGAAACAAATCTCTTTCTTGTCACACTTTAGTCCATGTGTGAATTGGGAATAAAAATGGACATGTGATGTGACTTGGAGCTGTGTTTATGTGAGCACACGCAGAAAGAATGGACTTATATTACGGCTGGATGTGCATCAGACAGAAGTGGTGAAAAGACAATATGACACAGAAACTGCAATGAGTTTGAGTGTTAGCATTTTATTTCAGACTGTTTTCAAGCTAAACACTGAATATGTCTGGTTGATTTCAGGACTCTAAAGTTAGCTGGTTCACAATACCATATAAAAATAATAATACATTTTTAACCGGATAAAATAATAATATGATACCAGTTTTGGTGTATATATAGTTAAATACCATATATGTTGTTGTTTTAACTGTACTTTTATGTGCCAACACTTTCATCATGTTGACAAGGTTAAAGCGTCGCTCAGACCAACTTCATGACAGTCATAGAGACACATTTGTCTGCTCTCACATCCACACTTTGCCTTTAGGCCTAGCTTTGTGTAGCTAATAGTACAACCGCTACCAGAGCAGAGACAGTCTGACATTTAGTCCATTACACGCCAGTAACTAATTGACAAATTAATAATGCATTGCCTCACAGCAATAAGGTTGCAGGTTCGACCCCCGGGCTGGCTGGGCTCTTCTGTGTGGAGTTTGCACTCCCTGTGTCTGGGTGGGTCTCCTCTGGGTGCTCAGGTTTGCCCCATCAAACCTTATGACAAAACTGATCCAAATATAATATGCAGTTTCATAGGTTCCAACTACTTGTTATGCTGATTTTTCATCATTCTGACCCGCATAGATTAATTCTTCAACTGGAACAACTTTGTATGGATGGAAGTTCAGTAATTACTACAGCCATTAAATAGATTTATTATATAAATGTTTAGGTCCAGGCAGAAAACTACCTGATCCAGCAATTTTATTTCTGGATGCAAGTAGCAGTTTTCCACTGTTACCTTGACCCTAAAACTCAATTACCCAATCCAATTTAAAAAAAAGGATTTTTTCTTAAGATTAGTGTCTTTTATATTATCCATTGTATTGTAAACACAGTCATTTGAGAAAAGATGTTGACTGAATAACATTTTGCAAAGCATTTTGTTGTTTGGGACAACACTTTTGCTCCAATCCGGCCTATTGTTCTCTGACAATCACGGGAGAGCACCTGCCTGACACTGTCCCAGACAGGGATGATTCTCTGTCGTGGTGCTTTATAAAGACTGAAAAGACTAGTTTGATTGAGTTAATGAGAACCATGTCTTCTTTGGTTTGTTTGGTTTTATGGCGGCTGTTGTGTGCATTAGAGTGTGAACTAGTTAGTTAATTCCCTACTATTTAAAAAGATAGATAAAATCTGTCCATGTAGCCCAATCTGTTTAGAAATGTAAAGGTACAGTATGTAACTTTTTTATTTTAATTCATGTTTTTAATTTTTTTAAATTCAGTTTTATTGTACTAAAAATGTAAAACAGAAAACTGTGTCCTCCTAACTGTGAGCGGGTCGCATCAAAATGGCCTCTTTCTTGTCTGGGAAGAACCTCCACCTGCTTATCTCCATGGAAACACTGCTCCCTTAGCTGTATTACTCCACAGTATGGCATAAAATGTATCTGTCTGCATAGAAAATGTCCCGATGTATGGTTTCTACTTTCTATTTCCTTGGAATTATGCAGGTGACTTACCAACTCCAGAAAGTTACATACTGTGCCTTTTCTTCTTTCTATCCTTGTGATTGATTCACATTATGGCGCATTATTCTTCAGTGCTTAGAGTCTACTTATTACATGAGAACGATGTGGAAACAACCATAACATTATCCCTGACGGTTGCTTTTGTGTCGTGGTGCAACAAAAAGTACGGTTCAAACTGAATATGTTCCTGACTCGTGGTTCAAAATCAAGTACAGACCCTTTAAATAAACTAAAATATGTCGTCTACTCACTTTGACCCAACCATTTGGAAGCCTTATTGTCCAACAGAATAGTCTTTACACCAGCTGATGCCATGTCTTAAACACATTGACGAGGGCTGATCCTTGGCCTGTACTTTGAAGATAAGACGGAGTAATTGCGCTAAACTTATTGAAAAAAGCGCTGATATTGTTCCCAGATCTACGCGCAAAAGTACACGTCCATTTGAAGTCCGACTGTCTCTCAGATCTGAGTCTTGGCCGCGCTCTGCCGTAATAATAACCGCTGTCTACGGAGCCGCGGCAGGACGTCCCATCGGCGGAGGGTCACACCTGGATGTGATGAGGGGCGCGGGGGCCGAGGTCTGTCCCAGGTACGAGCGGAGCGAGGTGGAAGAGGCGCACGCATGATGAAAGGCTCCGGTAATGGATGGACGGCTGTTGTGTCAGGGAAAGTTGGACTCTGGGGGGATTACCTCATCGTTACGGGACGGGCCTGAGTTACACACGCAGATTAACACACACACAAGTTGGGTTTTCTGTGCTTTGTGGGGATATTACACCGACTTACATTCATTTCCTGGAGACTGATCCTAACCTCAGCCATGCTTTTGCCCAATTTTATCCTGAACCATAACTTGAACCGATATTATCTGAGCTTAAACCACACCGTTGATCTAAAAGTGAAGGATTGCTTCGCACAGACCAGATTTATTTATGTGTTAACCTTCATTTAAAGGGCATAAACTACACATTTTACTAAAGATTTTACTAGACATTGCGCCTATTTGTCTGAAGTTTGACAGTTTTTGTAAAGTTTATAAAGTTACTTCCTGCACATGAGTAGTAATATGACATAGATAGAGGTGATTCCACAACTGTTACCTAGCAACCATACTGTAAACCAGGGCCAAAATCCATATAAATTACACATTAGTTAGGAAGTGACAAAAAATATTATCTGATAACAGCTTCATTTTGTTGAATGATTGTTTAAATTGTTAGAAAATGTCATTTTCTGTAAACTATCCCTGTATTTTAATGCTAGGTCGCTTTTTGATGACATCACAGAGGGATTCTGTTTTAGAACTCAGCACTATTACCTGTAATTTTAAAGTTTTATGTTTCAAAACTTCTCTGCCTACTGCAACTTCACAGATGTAAAACTATGATAAATAGTTAACACAGGTGTTCTCCCAACAAACTAAGTCATAAGAAAAAACAAAACAAAAACATGAGAACCTGTTATATAGACTTTAATCACAAAATATTTTTTCAATGGTGACCTGGGCAGCACACGTTTAAAAAAAAACAAAAAAACACAAAGACATTAACTCCAAAATAAAAGCAGAACTACATTTAAAAGCACAATAAAGTGTAAAATTGTTGTCCTTGTTTTTTAAGAATGACTGTCTACAGACTTTAGTCCTCACAATGTGATAAATACTTGCACACACACATACACACAGAGACGTTAAAGATGTACCATTTTGAGGTGGATTTTGGCAAACAGCGTCGCAGTCAATCACTTCCAGATTCAGTGACGTCACCTTGGTTTGGTTCACAAGATCAGCAGCAACCCACACAGCACTGATGTACCTTTGGAGGACGACAAGAGTGTAAACATCAAGGCGACAGTGGCATTTCCATTATAGAATGAACCTGTTCAGTCCCAGTGGGTAAGACACCTCCATCTCCATTTACTTTTATTCAGCTGAATTTGTTCCACCTAGAAATATGGATGTAAAACTGCTCAAAGACCAATTTAACACTGGAATTGAAATGTAGATTGATCTGCTTTTCCACTGCAACCAAACAATACATTTAGACACAGGGGCTTGCAGTTTTGTATATCATATAAATCCATAATATTATTGTGAGACTTTGCAGTATCACAGTTCTTATGTCTCTTGTAAATTTGTTTTTCATTATTGCTTAACTAACCTTGTCATTCTTATCAATAAGGCTGTATTTGAGAAAATAAATTGTTGATCGACTAAAGACATAATCTACTGATTAGTCGACTAAAGTGGGCAGTGGCATAAAAGTGATAGAACGTTTGAGTATCTCTATGATCTGACCATGTATCTGAGCCAGACTGCACTTACAAGACCAAATACATGCAAAAACAAGTATTTATACAAAAAGTACTTGTAAGCAGTGGACAAATGAGGATTAAACTCATGATTCACTCTCAGATCTTCAGCTCAGTCCATGCCTTCAGCTGCAGTCCCATACGTTCCTTATAAATAGGCCTGTCATGATAATTACTATATCAACTTCTCGTTCAATATATGTTAGAAAGAACCATGTATTTTGAGTCTCATTATTTATCGTGTGTACATTTTCTTTGCAATTGCAATCCTAGATATTTTTCTGCAAAACAATAATTTGA